>CAUYQU010011802.1:0-14596 GCA_963574635.1 Cheracebus regulus
AACAAGAATGCAGATGCCATTTATTTGGTCCATAAGTATAGTCATTATTTGAGTTTTACAAAACATCGAATATAAATAACCTGAAACTGTAACAATACACAAAAATTGGCTTCTTACACAGACATACCAGGCAGTACAAACAATATGTTTTCCTTTTATCCTTCAGCTTCTGATCCTGTTTCATTCCCTTAACTTATTGAAAATGTAGACTTTGTTTTCTTTTCTCATTTCCTATGCCAGTTGCCTCACTCCTTCCATCCTACCACTGCTCCTGCCAGGTCACCAGTGACCTTCTTACAGCTGTCCCTACAGGGTCTGACAACATTTCCACTCTTCCTTTCTTGAGACAGTTTCCCCTTGTTTCTATGACATCATTTCTTTTTTCTGTGACATCATTTTTAATGAATGCCCCTACATCATGTGGATACCTTTATTTCTGGCAATCCTCTACGGTTTGGTTTTCCAGTCACATCCTGTTCTGCTTTTCATTTTACTCAGTCTTTGGCCAATTTCATCAATTTAAGTAGATGTGTTTACACACTGAGAATTTCCAGTCTCTATCACCAACCTCAGCCTCTCAGTTTCAGACACATTGATACAACTTTGAATTTACCATCTTTCACTGGATGTTCTATATGTACCACAAACTCAGCAATACCAAAACCAAAATAAAAACCATTCTCTACCTAAGTCAGTCCTATGCTTGTATATTATATACCAGTGAAGTAGGTAGCTAAAAGGAGAGGTTGAGGCTGACTAACCTTATGGCTGTCATCTTTCTACTACCTTGCTGTCTCACACACCTCATTCTTCCTGAACATATATATTCAAATGTGCCTTGGATAAATTATTTACACAGGTGAAATGTGTGCAGTTATTAACACTCTTATCCCCTTCCCAACATGAAGGCAAACACAATTTATCATAACTTATTTATGAACCAGTTTTTACTTTTCTATGTCACTTGGACTAGTGGTAAATTTAACTATCATCAAACACTATGTCTGATGGTGAGGAAGAAAACAGATGTGTTAGTATATTGTAATTGCCACCAAAGGTGGATCACAACTCCTTATGAGTGGGCATTACAGATCTCACTTCTGCAGTCAGTCCCAGGGCCTTTGACTTTCCTCTGTGTCTGTCACTGGTTCCAGGTTTTTTCCCCCTCTCAGTGCATACCGGAGTTCATCATTTCACAAAATATGAGGAGCTTGAGCCCCCCCAAATCCAAACGGGTGAGATTGTAGGAGTTTCTCAGTAGCTTTTACCTCAGGGAATAGTCGAGCACAGAGCCAACAATATACCCACATTTCAGTCCTTACCATGAAACTCTGTTTTCACCTGACAGTCAGAATTAATCATCCCAGATAATACAATGACAGCATTTGCTGCTTAGTAAGCCTGCTTTAGAGTTATGAGAGACCCCAAATGGCTAGCTGAGACTTTCAGAACAAGGGAGATAAAATGAATGTTGATTTCTAGTCCAGCTAATATATTACATCCTGCCACTAGCACACAGACCTCAGAAGGTAGTTATCCCTCAGTTGGTATCAGGGTGGAGTGCTCAGTAAACTGATCTTTAAGGTTTACCATCTGTGAATAATAAAGCATAATATAGTTATTGATGTATGTATGTACCTTTCTTTTATTTTATTCTATAAGAACTTTTCTTCCCTTGAAAATAAATTTCTTGGTTAGAAGCAATGCTGCACAGCGTTTCATGGCAGTGAATAGAGTATTCAGTAAGCCTATAGATAGAAGTGCTTGTCTAGGCATATTAGACACAAAAAGAAAATGCCAATCCATACTTGCTTACCTCAGAGAAAATAAATGCTGTCTTCTCACCACCAGAAAAGGATCAAAGTTGTCTCCTTATTACCAAGTAGCTGTCTGACATGGTAGTTTGAAAATGGAAGATCACTGTCTTCCATTTATATCACAATACCATGATTACTGTCCTGGTGGTGTCCCAGGTGGCTTCAGGGGAGGAACTTTAGGCTGCTGAACCCAAGCATGACACTCATTCCTGCTACAATTGCTACCTTCTCCTTTAAGCATCCATTTATGTTCAGGAATGGATCTACTCTGAATTACTCATGCAATTCCCCCAACCCTTCCTGGCATTCTCCATTTTTTCTCCCTTCAAGTCCTGGGCCATCTATACAAATTATTTGCTATGTCTAAGAAATCAGTGTGAATACTGACTTCAGGCTAACCTTCTACCAAGCACAATGGCTACAGAGAATGTTCCTTTACAGTTGTTTTTCACAGCACTCCTCAGATAGGCTCACTTTTCACTAATACTGGGTCTATAGGCAATCTAGCTTTGAGTCTTTTCATCCTGTGTTAAATGATTATAAACAATTCCTCCTCTAAGAAAAAGGCATTAATTCAGAGAAATATGGCAGCCAGATAGGTAGTAGCACATTGTGGGCATTTAGAAATTATTGCATGGATCTCACTTTCTGACTTGTGCCTTTGAGATCTGAATGGACTCTATTCTGTATATATGACTTTGGATGGATGAGGGATTGCTGCTGAGAATGCTGAAATCCATGGCAACATAGATAATCTAATGCCCCCTCCAGGATGAGGGGCTTTGGTTCATGGTCACCTGTTATTTTAGTATTGCCAGAAAGCAAGTATTTGTTGAAAATAGAAAAAGCGTCTCCGGAGATAGTGTGGTCTCACTTCCAAAGCTCGGAAGCTTCTATTGCTATGATCATTTTACAACTTGTCATTGGCTCCTCCACTAGGTTTTGCTTTTCTGTTATAGATTCTTCTAGAACCAGTGGATCAACACAGATTATGAGTTAAACATTGAGGTAGCTTTTACCAAAACCTCGATAAGCTGAACTACTCACATATTTTGTCTGCGTGCCTTTTGAGTTTGCAGGTCTTAGGTCATCCAGTGAGTAGACCTAAGAAAGACATTTATATTGATATAGGTTTCTTGATGTTTCCAAAATCCGATGGGTCTATTTCCTAGTGTGAGTAAACAAAGTATGACAGCATGTCCTTCACCGCAAAGATGAGGACCCACTATCTTCATATTACTAAGATTTAAGCTGATTACAGGGAAAAAAAAACATGACTTTTAAAAGATAGAAATGGATTTCTCTGTCATACACAAAACTGGGTAGGTGATCCAGAGAGGCATGGCTACACCTATCTCTTCCATCTTATTGCAGAATGCATTGTCCAGCTTCCATCTTGTTAGCCCATGATGGCTCCCACTAGCTCCTACCATCTCATTCTTATTCCAATCAGCAAGGAAGTAGAATGGGAGAGGGGAGTGTGTGCTCCTTCTCCTCTGAGGGTAAAACTCAGAAGTGGAGCACATACTTCCACTAACATCCCACTGGCCAGAATTAGAGATACAACTGTCTATGGAACCATAAACAGTGCTTCCAAAATGAGGGCCTATAGATTGTTTACAGGGTAATCACTGGGGATCTTTATAAAAATATAGATTTATGAATCTCTTCCTGAGAGGTCCAGTTCAGTAGATGAGAGGCAGGTAGCTAAATCAATTTTTGCAAATAAAGCTGTAGGGGCCATATTGTTCCATTTAGTAACAGAAACATCCAAAAAAGCAGCTACAATTTGAGTCATCACCAGACTAAGTTTATTGAGAGGGATAGTGTAATGTACTGCTCAGATTCCCCTTCAGAAAAACAGGGCTTATTCCACAGCTGCTGAGAGTGCTGACAGAAGACTACTTTCAGCTGTCAGCCTCCTTAGGAGTTTGCCTCAGCTAAAGACAGCCACACCCTCCACTGATATGTCTACCTTCTGGAGAAAAAAGGGGCATCCAGTGAATGGTAGGGGAAAGTAGAAAGGCTCAGTGCTCTCTCTCCAACTTAGTCTGTGAGCTCTTTACTCAGCAAGTTGCTGAGGCTTCCATTGAAGATGCACAATGCCTTGACTTCTCCCTCCTCCCAATCTAGCTTCCTTCCTTCTCTTCCACAAATTTAGATTCCAAGAATACTTCATAACAAACCTGCTGCATGTAAATCTCCATCTTAGAATCTGCTCCTAGGGAGCACAACCTGTGCTGCTCATAGGAATCTAGAGCCCATCAATTGTTTGTAGCATTTAAGTCTGAGAATTCAATGGGGAAGGATATAGAAAAGAGCCTACCTATGTCTTTCAAGTCTTTGATGGTGGCTTTGAAAGGAACAAAATGTATGAAGCCTCCTCTACTACCCTAACTCTCATTCCCTCTCCCCCTTCTGTTGTACAAACAAAAAATATGTAGTTTCCTATATGCCAATGACACTAGGTAACTGGTCGTACTGTAAAATTAAAGATGCTAGTAAAGTCGATTACTGACACTCAAAATCTAGAACTATAATTTTGTCAGAGCACCTTGAAAACTCACAATTTCTGACTAATCTTTTTCTCTTCCTATAATTCATTCCCTATATACTAGTCACTTTCTTTTCTTCATCTACATTTCCACAGTTGGTAGCCCTATATGCACTATTAATTACAGTTATCACTAACATTTATTAGTTCTTTGTTATCTCTTTTAATGTAAGTTTTTAGAGGACAAGAAGTTTGTATCTCTATTCCACAGCTCTGTCTTTAATACCTAGAAGAGGATATGGCATAGAGTAGGTAATCAATAAGCATTTGTTGATATTTGAATGAAGAAATCTAACAAAGGCAGCCAGTTAAACAATTCAGTCACTTATCTAGGAATATACTCATCGAATACTTTTTGCAATGAAATATATACCTTTCAGGTTCTTGTCAGTGATTAAAGTTAATTATAACTAATTAATTATTGTCAAAAACTCTGTTTTGAGGAAACTATTCATGGAAACTTATCTATATTCAGTCTGGCCATTCTTCATATACCAAATTATATCCTTGGAGTAAATAAATGAGAAGGTGATATCACCTAGTGCATGTCTTCTCACTAGACATATAGAATGTGGAGCTCTTAAATAGTCATGCTGTGGAGCCAGATTGCCTTGGTGAAAATATTGGCTCCCCCTACCTAATGCTGTATAACTTAACCTTATTTTAAAAAATAACGTCTTTACTGAGACATAACTCACATACCATAAAATTCATCCTTTTAAAGTATACAATTCAGTGGATGTTAGTATATTCACAAAGTTGTGTAGCTCTCACTTCTACATAATTCCAGAATATTTCATCACTCCAAAAATAAACCCAATACTGATTAGCAGACACTCCTGATCCTCCCACACCCCCAAGCCCCTGGCAAACACTAAACTACGTTCTATGTCTGCAGATTTGCCAAATCTAGACATTTCATATAAATGGAATCATACAATATGTGACCTTTTGTGCCTAGCTTCTTCCACTTAGCATAATGTTTTCCAGATTCATCTTTGTTGTAGTATACATCAGCATTTCATTCCTTTTTATTGCTAAATAATATTTCATTATTTGGACATACATTTTGTTTGTTCATTTGTAGCTATTTCATTGTTTCCATATTTTAGCTATTATGAATAATGCTGCTATGAAAATTCATGCAAAAGTTTTAATGTGGATACATATTTTCAATTCTTTTGGGTATATATCTCACAGTAGAACTGCTGGGTCATATGGGATCTCTATCTTTAACATTTTCAGGAATGGCTGAACTGTTTTCCAAAGTCACTGCACTGTTTTACATTCCTATTAGCAATGTTTCTCAACATCCTTATCAATGCTTATTCTTGTCTTTTTAAATTATAGCCATTCTCTTAGGTTATTTAACCTTTTTATGCCCCAATTTTCTCATTTATAAACCAGAATAAAAATAAATACTTCTGAGGTTTGAGGTTGTATAAACATCTGCTATCATATTTTTGCAGTCTATGATTCTGCTTTTCCTCAACCTTGTAAAGCAGCTTACGACAGTTCTATGAACTGATTTGCATAATGCTTACTTTATCTCTACTTAGAGAAACTGACAAAACAGAAATAGACATAAGATTCCTCAGTGTATAAGGAATAACTTTTTCATGATAGTAATTCATAAGAATATCTACAATTAGATAAAGGCATTATCATAATCAAGTTTTGTCATAAAGAGATGTTTCAAGCTTTGGAAATTGAGAACATGGTAGTAATACAGGTAAACACAACATTTCATTATTCCCTAAATGTGACAGTCTTGCTACTATCACTATTTTAATAACTCTCTAAAAATTTTAAATTACTTTTATAATAATTTTATTATGTCCCTGTAAGTGATATTCCATGGTTGTATTTTCAAACTGAAGTAGTTTGTTTTGGAAATCATTTTTGTTCATTTGATTTCTATTGTTAGGCTGGTTGGTAAATAATTGAGATAGAACTGCCATCTTTCTGGAATTACCAATGCCAATTTCTCTTTCACCTATATGTAGGAATCCAAACTTGCCAGTGAGAAAGTTCCAAATTTCTTACTGCATAGGGTAAGTGAATAGACTGACACCATCATTTATTCTCTCTTCTTACCCAGGCCATAAAGGCACCAGCTAATTCGTAGCCTGGTTGTAAGGATAAAATGAGATCCTTGAATATCTGGAATTTCCTTAGAAAATGCTAGCTAGTCACATGTAATGAGTTTCATTGCCATTCTTACTGCTTTCCTTTTCCTCAGAGACCCTGGCTGGTTCCCCGACTATCTGTCATCCTCTCCAGGGCTGGAGTTACTTGATGCCAACCTCCAGCAACAGTCCTGCTTCACCAGGGTCAATTCCACCTCTAGCATCAGCTCCCACCTAAATTTCTACACCTTTGTTGCCAGTTCAAAATTGCCTTTGTGCCTCAACTCTGATACCTGAACTTTCATTTCGTTCCTGAAATCCAGACTCATCTTGTTCTCCATTTTTTTGTGACTGGCCAAGGAAGAATTTCAGGCTCTAGAGAAACAGAGCCTGAACTTCTAGAGCCTGAATCTCTTTCTTGGCCACTCACTAAACAGTATTATTTCAGAGACGTGGCCTTACTGTTTTGTTATTTCCCCTCTTCTTTCGCCTTCCTCCTCCTTCCTTTCTCCCCTCCACCTCATTCTCTGGGTCTTTGATTCTGCTACTTGGAAACACTCCTCTTCTCTGATACCTGTAGTGTGCCTTGATTTCCCAACATATTTGGCTCAGGTAATTTTATTAAACTAGCATGTGACTTAGGCAATAATGCCCTGAAAAGTATTGTATTGCCCTGGACAATAACTCTCCATTATACAATGCTCAAGAAATGCCTTTGCTATTATAGATTATTGAAGGTCATTGAAAGAGTTGTCTAGCCATATTCTTGATTTGCATGGGGCCCAGGAGTCTTGTGACAAAGAATATAAGCCTGTCCATGATGGCTTCAGACATAAATAGACCTACTTTCTTTCTAGGTTAGAATTACATAAAACTGTATTTGAGACTGAGGTCTTATTGATGCCAGAATCTTCATGAAGCATCAACTATTTCTTTTATGAGAGTCATGAGAGACCTACATGCTTAAGGAACAATGAGAATGGGATACAAGCTGCCCTGATACTGTTAGCCAGGCTTGTCTTGGTGGCATGTATGAAGTATTCCCTTCTCTTTGAATGGTAATAGAGGTCAAGCAGGGAAACAAAGTATTCTCCTGTCTTTCAAATTCCCTATATTTGAACCTATTTCAGGGAACTTAATACCAAGTCTATGGTCAATTATTGTATGACTGTCTCAGAAAAGAAATAGAGTGTCAGTGAAATACTGCCTGAATATCTGTGTAGCTATTTCTCTAATGTGTTTCACTGTGCTTGTGTATCAACCTGGTTCTAATAATGAAATGCACTTTCTAGTTGTTGTCTTGACACACTTTGTAATAAGAAAGTTATCAAAAGACATCATTAAAATTAGCATTGTCTCATACTATATTTGGCTGAGAATTCACCTACTATTGAATTTTGCTGCTCAAATCCAGTCCAGTTGTATAATCCAACCTGCACCAGAGACTACTATGTAATAGACACTACATTGATTTATTTAATAATTACTCAACAGCTACTATTCTAGGCCCTGAAAATACAATGACTCATAAGGCAAGATTCCTTATGCAGAGTTTACTTCTAGTTGAGAATAGCAGTACAGTTTACATATAATTTATATAGTATTACTATATATAATAAATATATACAGTAATAGTTTACATTTAGTGGGAATATAACAGGAAATCAATAAGAGCTCTGAGAAAAATGAAACACATTGCTAAGACAGAAAATTAGAGCATGATGAAGAAATTACTTAAAACAGACCTGGTGTCGGGGCTCATGTCTGTAATCTTATCACCTTGGGAGGGCAAGGTGGGAGGATTTCTTGAACTCAGAAGTTCAAGACCAACCTGGGTAACACAGTGAGAACTCATCTTTACTAAAAATAAAGAAAATTAGCCAAACATAGTGGCACACACCTGAAGTCTCTGCTACTTGAGAGGCTGATGTGGGAGGACTGCTTGAGCTTAGAGGTTTGAGGTTGCAGTGAGTCGTGATCAGGCCATTGAACTGTAGCCCGAGGGACAAAGCAAGACCCAGTCTCAAAACAAACAAACAAAACTACTTAAAACTGTGTAGTAAATGTATCAGTTAGCCTAGGCTAGGATATACTGTCATAAGAAAACTAACTCCAAAATCATAGTAACTTATGACAAAAGTTTCTCACTCATGCAAAGTCTACTATGGATTTTGTAAACTCTCCAAAATAGTACTCCTCCATATAATGTCCCAGCGATCAAGATCACTTTAATCTTGTTGACATCTCAATATGAGACTCTCCAGTTATGATGAAAAGAAGGAAAAGAGATTAGAATATTCCTAGTGAATCAACCCAGAAATGACACAGTTTATCTCTGCTCATAGTCTAGTAATGAGAGCTGATCCAATGTCCTTGTCATTTTGCAGTAGAGTTTGGACATAGGATCATCCATGTGCCTAGCAAAAACAGGTGTGCGCTAGTGATAGCAACAGGAGACAGATAAATTCCTAGGTAGACAGAGATGGATCCTCAGTGAAACCCAACCTTCAAGTCAAGGGCGGTCTACAGCCTGAAAGCCAAACTGCCAGTTCTGGATAGAGCCCACAACTGAAGTGAGAACTTCCCCATCTTACCTACTCCCTCTCTCAGTTGGTACCTTCTGAATGGATGCCTTTTAACAAATAAACTAGTACCTTTTCCAAGATGACCCATGGACCAGTCAGTAATCATTTCCCTATTCTAAGCCCATGAAAGCCCCAGACTCAGACTCACAGACAGCTATTCACTTCAGGTCCACTCTCACTGTTCAGAGCTGGAATTTGCCAAACAATGGGAGTGAAAGAGCTGTGACACCACAGCTTGCCAAGCTGCAGGCAGCAGGAATAAATTAACTGTAACCCTCTTGCCAAACAACAGGAGGGAAGAAGCCACTGAGCACCACTCTCTCCTGCTTGCTGACATATGGGATTGAAAAAGCCACTGGGCACCACACACACCCACTTGCTGAGCTATGGGAGTGAAGAAACTGCTGGGTGCCACTCCCTTCCACTCACTGAAATGTGGGAGCAAAAAAGCTACCCCACATAAGAAGGTCTTCCTGATGCTTGAATAATAAAAGAAAAATAGACATTTGAAGATAAATGTGATAAACAGTGCAAGTAGAAGAAGCCAGAGTAAGTGCATTAGTTTGTTCTCATGCTGCTATAAAGAAATTCCTGAGACTGAATAATTTACGAAGGAAATAGGCTTAACTGAATCACAGTTCTGCATTGCTTGCGAGGCCTCAGGAAACTTAAAATCATGGCAGAAAGCCAAAGAGAAACAGGCACCTTCTTCACCAGGTGGCAGGACAGAGTGAGTGCAAGCAGGGGAAATGCCAGATACTTACAAAATCATCAGACCTCATGAGATTCACTCATATCACAAGAACAACATGGGGAAACCACCCACATGATCTGATTACCTCCACCTGATCCTGTGTATGACATGTGCAAATTACAATTCAAAATCAGATTTTGGGTAGGACACAGCCAGATCATGTCATTCCACCCCTGACCCTTCCAAATCTCATGTCCTCACATTTCAAAACATAATTATGCCTTTCCAACAGCCCCCCCCAAACTCTTAGCTTATTCCAGCATTAACCCAAAAGTCCATGTGCAAAGTCTCATCTGAGACAAGGCAAGTCCCTCTCACCTATGAGCCTATAAAATTGAAAGCAAGTTAGTTACTTTTTTGATACAATGGGGGTGGGTGTACAGGCATTGGGTAAATACACCCATTTCAAATGGGAGAAACTGGCCAAAATGAAGGGGCTACAGGCCCCATACAAGTCTAAAGTCCAATAGGGGAGTCATTAAATCTTAAAGTTCCAAAATGATCTCCTTTGACTCCATGTCTCACATCCAGGTCAAGCAGATGCAAGAGTTGAGCTCCCATATCTTGGGCAGCTCTGCTGCTATGGCTTTGCAGGGTACATCCCCCTTCTGGCTGCTTTCACAGCTGGTGTTGGGTGCCTGTGGCTTTTCCAAATGCATGGTGTATGCTGTCAGTGGATCTACCATTCTAGGGTCTTGAGGATGGTAACCCTCTTCTCACAGCTCCACTAGACAGCGCTCCAGTGGGGACTCTGTGTGAGCACTCCAATCCCACATTTCTCTTCCACACTGCACTAACAGAGGTTCTTCATGAAGGCACCACCCCTGCAGCAGACTACTGTCTGGACATCCAGGAATATCCATACATCCCCTGAAATCTAGGTGGATGTTCTCAAAACTCAGTTCTTGACTTCTGTGCACCCACAGGTCCAACATCATGTGCAAGCCACCAAGGTTTGGAGCTTGCACCCTCTGAAGCAGTGGCCCCAGCTATACCTTGGTCCCTTTTGGCCATGGCTAAGATGCAGGGTGCCAAGTCGTGAGGCTGCCCAGATCAGCAGCAGTGCAACCCTGGGCTTGGCCCCTAAAACCATTTTTCCCTCCTAAGCCTCCAGACCTGTGATAGGAGGGGCTGCTGTGAAGTCTCTGACATGCCCTGGAGACATTTCACCCCTTGTCCTGGTGATTAATATTATGCTCCTTATTACTTATGTAAATATCTGCAGTGGGCTTAAATTTCTCCTCAGAAAATGGGTTTTTCTTTTCTATTGCATTATCAGGCTGCACATTTTCCAAACTTTTATGCACTGCTTTCTCTTGAACACTTTGCCACTTAGAAATTTCTTCCACCGTATATGCTAAATCATCTCTTTTAAATTCAGAGTTTCACAGTTCTCAAGGGCAGTGGCAAATTGCAACCAGTCTCTTTGCTAAAGCATAGCAAAAGTGACCTTTACTCCAGTTCCCAACAAGTTCCTCATCTCTAAGACCACGTCAGCCCCAGACTTCATCGTCCATATAACTATCAGCATTTTGGTCAAAGCCATTCAAGTCTCTAGGAAGTTCCAAACTTTCCCACATATTTCTATCTTCTTCCAAGTCCTCCAAACTGTTCCAAAGCTGCTTCCACATTCTCAAGTATCTTGTAGCAATGCCCCACTACCTCAGTACCAAATTACTGTATCAGTTCATTCTTACACCACTATAAAGAAATACCCAAGACTGGGTAATTTATAAAGGAAAGAGGTTTAATTGACATTGCAACACTGTTTATAATAGAAAAGACTTGGAACCAACCCAAATGCCCATCGATGATAGACTGGACAGGGAAAATGTGGCACATAAACACCATGGAACACTATGCAGCCATAAAAAATGATGAGTTCGTGTCCTTTGTAGGGACATGGATGAACCTGGAAACCATCATTCTCAGCAAACTGACACAAAAACAGAAAACCAAACACCACGTGTTCTCACTCATAGGTGAGTGTTGAACAATGAGAACACATGGTCACAGGGAGGGGAACATCACACAGTGAGGTCAATAGGGGGGTACTCAGGGAGGGACAGTGGGGAGTAGGGAGTTGGGGAGGGATAACAAAGGGAGAAATGCCAGATATAGGTGATGGGGATGGAGGCAGCAAACACATTGCCATGTATATACCTATGCAACAATCCTGCATTTCTTCACATGTACTCTAGAACCTAAAGTGCAATAAAATATATATTTAGAAAATTGATGTACAGTCCCACATTGCTGAGGCAGCCTCAGGAAACTTATAATCATGGTGTAAGGCAAAGGAGAAGCAGAGACCTTCTTCACAGGTTGGCAGGACAGAGTGGGTGCATTCGGGGGAAATGCAGACACTTGTAAATCCATAAGATCTCATGAGACTCACTCACTATCATAAGAACAGCATGGGGGAACCACCCCTATGATCTGATTACCTCCACCTGGTCCTGCCCTTGACACATGGGGATTACAATTCAAGACGAGATTTTTGGTGAGGACACAGCCAAACCATAAGGAAAGAATGATACGAGTTAGTGTCAAAGAGGAAGTCAAGGAACTGACCATGTAAGGCACAATGTAGCAAATAGTTTGGTTTTATTGTCACTATAATTAAAAAACCGTTGAAGCTGTTTAAAAAGAGAGTGACATGCTTTGGTTTATGTTTTTAAAACTACAAACTAACTGACATAAATATGATTGTTTGTATGAAGGCAAAAGGAGAAGCAGACTATTAGTGTGAACATCCATAGGAGAGTAGTGGTTTGGCCATGTATGGCATGGGAGATTGCAAACGAAGGTCACAAATGCCTCTCATTCCTTTATGTACCCAAATGAGGCAAATGCCTAACTGTGGCCAATTTGTTTACTTCTGTGTTCAGCCCATAAAAGCCCACTGCTCACACTGCTGAAGTAGAGCTCACTGAATCTTTTCCACTTTTGGATGCTGCCTGATTCATGAGTCTTTTAGTGCTCAAATAAACTCTGTTAAATTTACCTCATCTAAGGTTTCTATTTTAACAGTTTCTAGATATCAATTTGTTTTTCTAGAAATTGATAAAGGGAAAGAATCAAGTACTTACCCAGTCAGTCCTATATGCATAGGTAAGAAACCGAAGAGTTGATGAGAGAAATTTCTTCATTATGGAAACTAACACATGTAGGAGAAATGATAGAATGCAAAAATAGCCATTTTAGGACTCCTAGTGAAATAACATATCTAGGCAATGACCATTGATGGCTACTTAAACCACTGAGTAAAATATTGAGAATTACTTTTTAAACCTGACACCACCTGATACATTTTTGCAGTATTAATATTAGAAGCAGAGAAGAAACCAGAAATTATGTTTGGTGATGTAATACTCAGAAACAGCACTAACTATAAACCATTCTTGTTATAAGTATTAAACCTGAATCCAAGCATGCATCTGAATTTAATGACCAATTATGGAAACATTCTAATGACATTGTGAGGATACAGAATCAAAGGAGAAAATAATAACCCAGAGTTTTCATGAATAGAATCATAAAGAAGGAGGAAATGTTATATATTAAAAGAGACTTAAGAATCACAAATTAGAAGAGAGCTCCAAGATGGCCAATTAGCAACAGCTCAGGAATGTAGCTCCCAGTGAAAGCACAGAGAATGAGTGGACGCCGCACTTTCCGACGAATTTTTGTTGCCCACAGACCGGGAGATTCCCGGCAGAGGGACCACACAGTTCGCCAGTGCGACTCTTTTGGCTGGCGTGGCTGTTTTGCTGGTGCCCCAGTGTGGCGCTTCTCGGTGTGGAGTATACGGGGCGGACGGGCTTGGCTGGTCCCACCCCCACAAGGAAAACAGCAATTGGAAGCGCTGAGGACTGAGAGTTTCACAGCAAGCACACCGAACCCGGGAAGGTCCGGCTCTGTGGGGAATGGGCATCTGCCAAAGGAAAACTAAGAAACAGAAAAAACGTCATCACTGAGCGGAGAGAGATCCAAGATGACCACATAGCAGCAGCTCAGGATTGTAGCTCCCAGTGAAAGCACAGAGAGTGAGTGGATGCTGCAATTGCAGACAAATTTTTGATGGCCACAAACTCGGAGATCCCTGGCGAAGGAGCCACATGGGTCACCAGTGCGACTGTTTTGGCCGGCGCGGCTGTTTTGCTGGCACTCAAGCGTGGTGCTTCTCAGTGTGGAGTATACAGGACTGGGTGCCCTTTTAGTCGGGCTCCGCTGGTCCCATCCCCACAAGGAGAAGAGCAATTAGAAGCGCTGAGGACTGAGAACAAGCACAGCCAAACCTGGGAAGCACAGCAAGCACAGCTGAACCTGGGAAGGCCCAGCTCTGTGGGGAAGGGGCGTCCGCCAAAGGAAAACTAAAAAACAGAGAAAACTTCATAACCAACAAGCCGGACGTCCACTCAGAGACCCAATCTGAAAGTCGGCAATTACAAAGACGACAGGTGGATAAATCCACAAAGATGGGAAGAAACCAGTGAAAAAGGCTGAGAACACCCAAAATCAGAATGCCTCTCCTCCTACAGGGGATTGCAGCTCCCCATCAGCAAGAGAACAAGGCCTGACGGAGTATGAGTGTGATGAACTCATAGAATCAGGCTTCAGAAGATGGATAATAAGAAACTTCTGTGAGCTAAAAGAACATGTTCTAACCCAATGCAAAGAAACTAAGAACCTTGAAAGAAGATTTAACAAAATGCTAACGAGAATGGACAACTTAGAGAAGAATATAAGTGAAT
>CAUYQU010011803.1:0-35098 GCA_963574635.1 Cheracebus regulus
TTATGAGGTGACTCTTTGGAAATACGGGGGTCAGGGAGCTGCTTGAGGAGACAGTCTGTCCTTTATAGGAGCTCAAGTGCTGAGTTGTGAGCTCCGTTGTCCAGTCAGAGCTGCTGGGCAGGTACGTTTAAGTCTGTTGCATCAGAACTCATATACCCCTTTTTTTCCTCCAAGTGTTCTGTCTCGGGGAGTTAGGGCTTTATTTATGAGTTTCCGGAGTGCTGCTGCCTTTTTTTTTTTTTTTTCTTTTCAGGGCTGCCCTGCCCAGCAAGGAGGCAGCCCAGTCCCTGTCTGCCTGCAGAGGCTTTTCTGAGCTGCTGTGGGCTCCGCCCAGCTGCCATGTGAACTTCCCAGCAGTCCTGTTTATATGAATGTAATTAGATCTGCCTCGGCAATAGTGGCCCGCCTCTGTAATGGCGAGTTACCTTGGCAACGGCGGGTTGCCTTGGCAACAGCAGGCTGCCTCCACAATGGCGGACTTCCTCTGTCATGGTGGAGTGCCCCGTAATGGCCGACACCCCTCCCCAACAGAACTGGACCATCCCGGGTTCAGCTGGGCCTGCTGCCAAACTCTTAACCAAGGGCCTTTCCAATTGCTGTTTTAGACAAGCCTGATCACCTGGCTCGCTGTCTCAGAGCCTTTTGTTTTTTTAGTTGAATGGTCGACTCCCAGGTGTTCCAGTCGCCTGTTGAAAAGGCGCCGGGATCTGTGTGATTTCCCCTGCGGGGACACACTGCCCAGGCTGAAAGAGCGGCGCTGAGATTCGTAGCGCTTTTTTGCCTGGGGATCTCCTGGGCTGGCTCCCTGCTTCAGTCCCCTTTGTAATCTGCCTTCCTGTAGCTCCACTCGCCAGTTCAAAGGGCACACAGACCAGTGGATTTTGTATGGAGACCCACTGCGCCACCGGCGCCGGCAAAGCAGCCGCGCCGGCCAAAACAGCCACGCCGGCCAAAACAGCTGCACTGGCGACCTGTGGGGCTGCTCCGTCTGGGAATCTCCTGGTCTGGGGGTAATAAAAATCCGTCTGGGAATGCGGAGTCCACTCACCCTCTGCACTTTCACTCGGAGCTGCAATCCTGAGCTGCTCCTAATCCGCCATCTTGGATCTCTCCCTGATTCATTTTTAAGACAGTTTGCTATAGGCATATAGAGAAACTACTGATTTTTAAATATTGACCTAGTATCCTGCAACTTTACTAAACTCATTTATTCTAACAATTTTTGACAGAAGATACAAGGTTAAATAAACAAATAAATAAATAAGAACATGTCTTCTGCAAGCTGAAAAAAATATCACATCCTTTTCCCCAATTTCAATCTCTTTAACTTATTTCATTTGCCCGATTGCTTTAGCTAGAAATTCCAGTATACGTTGAATAAAATTAGTGAAAGTAGACATCCTTGTTGCAGTTTTTCGAGAAACTTTTTCCCATTCAACATGCTCTCATTCACTGTAATGTTAAGTGTAGGTTTTTCTTATTTGCTCTTTACTGTGTTGAAGTACATTTCTTCAATACCAAATTTCATGAGAGATTTTTTATCATAAAAGGAAGTAGATAAAATACTTTTTTACTAAATGCTTTTTCAGAATCTACTGAAATGATCCATAGTTTTTGTCCTCTATTCTGTTAACATGATGTATTATGCTTATGGATTTGTATATGTTGAACTGTCCATGCATACCAGGGATAAAACCCCACCTGATCATGTTGAATTTATATATATATATATATATATATATATATATATATATATATATATAATTGAGTTTTAGTTTCTGGGGTACATGTAAAGAACATGCAGGATTGTTGCATAGGTACATACATGGCAATGTGGTTTGCTGCCTCCATCCCTGTCACCTATATCTGGCATTTCTCCCCATGTTATTCATCCCCAACTCCCTACCCCACACTGCCCCTCCCCTAGTCCCACCCACGGACCTCAGTGTGTGATGCTCCCCTCCCTGTGTCCATGTGTTATTGTTCAACACCCGCCTATGAGTGAGAACATGCAGTCTTTGATTTTCTCTTCTTGTGTCAGTTTGCTGAGAATGATGTTTACCAGGTTCATCCATGTCCCTACAAAGGACACGAACTCATCGTTTTTTTATGGCTGCATAGTATTCCATGGTGCATATGTGCCACATTTTCCCTGTCCAGTCTATCATCAGTAGGCATTTGGGTTGGTTGCAAGTCTTTGCTATTGTAAACAGTGCTGCAATAAACACACGTGTGCATGTGTCCTTATAATAAAACTATTTATAATCCTTTGGATATATACCCAGTAATGGGATTGCTGGGTCAAATGGAATTTCTATTTCTAGGTCCTTGAGGAAGCACCACACTGCTTTCCACAGTGGTTGAACTAATTTACACTCCCACCAACAGTGTAAAATTGTTCCTATTTCTCCACATCCTCTCCAGCATTGTTTGTCTCCAGATTTTTTAATGATCACCATTCTAACTGGCATGAGATGGCATCTCAATGTAGTTTTGGTTTGCATTTCTCTAATGACCAGTGATGATGCACATTTTTTTATGTTTCTTGGCCACATATATGTCTTCTTCTGAAAACTGTCTGCTCATATCTTTCACCCACTTTTGAATGGGTTTGTTTTTTTTTCTTGTAAATCTGCTTTAGTTCTTTGCAGATTTTGCATATAAGTCCTTTGTCAGATGGGTAGATTGCAAAAATGTTTTCACGTTCTGTTGCTTGCTGATTCACTCTGATGATTGTTTCTTTTGCTATGCAGAAGCTCTGGAGTTTAATTAGATCCTATTTGTCTATTTTGGCATTTGTTGCCAATGCTTTTGGTGTTTTAGTCATGAAGTCTTTACATATGCCTATGTCATGAATGGTTTTGCCTAGATTTTTTTCTAGGGTTTTTATGGTGTTAGCTCTTAAGTTTAAGTCTTTAATCCATCTGAGGTTAATTTTAGTGTAAGATGTCAGGAGTTAATTTTAGTGTAAGGTGTCAGGAAGGGGTCCAGTCTCTGATTTCTGCACATTGCTAGCCAGT
The DNA here is from genome assembly GCA_963574635.1 of Cheracebus regulus. Classification (NCBI taxonomy): domain Eukaryota; kingdom Metazoa; phylum Chordata; class Mammalia; order Primates; family Pitheciidae; genus Cheracebus; species Cheracebus regulus. Next base: position 3,021 of record CAUYQU010011803.1, read on the forward strand.
TTTCCCAACATTTATTAAACAGGGAATGCTTTCCCCATTGCTTTATGTCTCTGTTTTGGTACCAGTACCATACTGTTTTGATTACTGTAGCCTTGTAGTATAGTTTGAAGTCAGGTAGCATGATGCCTCCAGCTGTACTCTTTTTGCTTAGACTTGACTTGGTTATGTGGGCTCTCTTTTGGTTAAATATGAAGTTTAAGGTGATTTTTTCCAGTTCTGTGAAGAAGGTCATTGGTAGCTTGTTAGGGATAGCATTGAATCTATAAATTACTTTGGGCAGTATGGCCATTTTCACGATATTGATTCCTCCTAACCACAAACATTGAATGTCTCCATCTGTTTGTGTCCTCCTATTTCATTGAGCAGTGGTTTGTAGTTCTCCTTGAAGAGGTCCTTTAAATCTTTTGTTAGTTGTATTCCTAGGTATTTTATTCTCTTTGTAGCAATTGTGAATGGCAGTTTATTCTTGAGTTGGCTCTCTTTAAGTCTTTTATTGGTGTATAAGAATGCTTGTGATTTTTGCTCATTGATTTTGTATCCTGAGACTTTACTGAAGTTGCTTCTCAGTTTAAGGAGATTTGGAGCTGAGATGATCGGGTCTTCCAAATATACAATCATGTAATCTGCCAGTAGAGACAATTAGACTTCCTCCTTTCCTAATTGAATATCCTTTATTTCTTTTTCTTATCTCGTTGCTCTGGCTAGAACTTCCAATACTATATTGAATAGGAGTGATGAGAGAGGGCATCCTTGCCTAGTACTAGATTTCAAAGGGAATGCTTCCAGTTTTTGCCCATTCAGTATGATATTGGCTGTGGGTTTCTCATAAACAGCTTTTATTATTTTGAGATATGTTTCATCAATACCTAGTTTATTGAGAGGTTTCAGCATAAAGAGCTGTTGAATTTTGTCGAAGGCCTTCTCTGCATCTATTGAGATAATCATGTGGTTTTTGTCTTTGGTTCTGTTTATGTGGTGGATTACATTTGTAGACTTGCATGTGTTGAACCAGCCTTCCATCCCCGGGATGAAGCCTACTTGATGGTGATGGATAAGCTTTTTGATGTGCTGCTGCAATCGGTTTGCCAGTATTTTATTGAATATTTTTGCATCCATGTTCATCATGGATATTGGCCTGAAGTTTTCTGTACTTGTTGAGTCTCTGCCGGGTTTTGGTATCAGGATGATGTTGGTCTCATAAAATGATTTGCGGAGGATTACCTCTTTTTGTATTGTTTGGAATAGTTTCAGAAGGAGTGGTATCAGCTCCTCTTTGTATGCCCTGTAGAATTCGGCTGTGAATCCATCTGGATCTGGGGTTTTTTTTGTTGGTAAGCTATTAATTGCTGCCTCAACTTCAGCCCTTGTTATTGGTCTAATCAGGTTTTCAACTTCCTTGTTAAGCTTCCTTGTTAAGGCTTGGGAGAGTGTAAGTGTCCAGGAATTTATCCATTTCTTCCAAGTTTACTGGTTTATATGCATAGACTTCTATGTAGTAATCTCTGATGGTAGTTCATATTTCTGTGGAATCTGTGATGGTATTCCGTTTATCATTTTTTATTGCATCTATTTGATTATTCTCTCTTTTCTTTTTTATTAATCTGGCCAGGGGTCTGTTTATTTTGTTAACCTTTTGAAAAACCAGCTCCTGTATTTATTGATTTTTGAAGGGTTTTTTCTGTCTCTATCTTCTTCAGTTTTGCTCTGATCTCAGTTATTTCTTGGCTTCTGCCTGATTTTGAGTTTTTTCAATCTTGCTCCTCTAGCTCTTTCAATTTTAGTGATAGGGTGTTGATTTTAGATCTTTCCTTGCTTCTTATGTGGGCATTTATTGTTGTACATTTTTTTTGAGACACTGCATTAAATGTGTCCTAGAAATTCTGGCCCATTGTGTCTTCATTCTAATTGGTTTTAAAGAACATCTTTATTTCTGCCTTCATTTCATTGTTTATCCAGTTAACATACAAGAGCCAATTGTTTAGTTTCCATGATGTTGTGTGGTTCTAAGTTAGTTTCTGAATTCTGATTTCTAATTTGATTGCACTGTGGTCTGAGAGACTGTTTGTTATGATTTCCATTCTTTTGCATTTGCTGAGGAGTGATTCAATTCCAATTATGTGGTCAATTTTAGAGTAGGTGTGATGTGATGCTGAGAAGAATGTATATTCCTTGAATTTCGGGTGGAGAGTTCTGTAAATGTCTATTATGTTTTCTTGGTCCAGGTCTGAGTTCAAGTTCTGGATATCCTTGTAAATTTTCTGTCTCGTTGATCTGTCTAATTTTGACAGTGGAGTGTTAAATTCTCCCACTATTATTGTGTGGGAGTCTAAGTTTCTTTGTAGGTCATTAAGAACTTGCTTTATGTATCTGGGTGCTCCTGTACTGGATGCATATATATTTAGGATTGTTAGCCCTTCTTGTTGCCTTGATCCTTTTACCATTATGTAATGCCCTTCTTTGTCTCTTTTGATCTTTGTTGGTTTAAAGTCTGTTTTATCAGATAGTAGAATTGCATTTCCTGCTTTTTTCTCCTCCCCATTTCTTGGTAGATCTTCCTCCATCCCTTTATTTTGAGCCCATGTGTATCCTTGCATGTGAATTGGGTTTGCTGGATACAGCACACCAAAGGGTTTTGACATTTTATCCAATTTGCCAGTCAGTGTCTTTTGATTGGCACATTTAGCCCATTTACGTTTAATGTTTATATTGTTATATGTGAATTTGATCATGCCATTTTCATGCTAGCTGGTTGTTTTGCCCATTAGTTGACGCAATTTCTTCATTGTGTCGATGCTTGTTGCCATTTGGTGTTTCTGGAGTGGCTGGTACTGGTTGTTCCTTTCTATGTTTAGTGCTTCTTTCAGGAGCTCTTGTAAAGCAGGCCTAGTGGTGATGAAATCTCTGAGCAATTATTTGTTCATAAATGATTTTATTTCTCCTTCACTTATGAAGCTTAGTTTGGCTGGATATGAAATTCTAGGTTGAAAGTTCTTTTCTTTAAGGATATTGAATATTGGCCCCCACTCTCTTCTGGCTTGTAGGGTTTCTGCTGAGAGATCTGCTATGAGTCTGATGGACTTCTCTTTGTGGGTAACCCGACCTTTCTCTCTGGCTGCCCTTAGCATTTTTTTACTCTATTTCAACCCTGGTGAATCTGATGATTATGTGCCTTGGGGTTGCTCTTCTTGAGGAATATCTTTGTGGTGTTCTCTGTATTTCCTGGACTTGAATATTGGGCTGTCTTGATAGGTTGGGGAAGTTCTCCTGGATGATATCCTGAAGAATGTTTTCCAGCTTGGATTCATTCTCTGTGTCACATTCAAGTACACCTATCCAACATAGATTAGGTCTTTTCACATAATCCCATATTTCTTGGAGGCTTTGTTCGTATTTTCACTCTTTTTTCTCTAATCTTTCCTTCTCATTTTATTTCATTAAGTTGATCTTCATTCTCTGATATGATCTTCATTCTCTGATCTTCTTTCTTCTGCTTGGTCAATTCAGCTATTGAAACTTGTGTATGCTTCATGAAGTTCTCGTGTTGTGTTTTTCAACTCCATCAATGCATTTATAATTCTCCCTAAGCTGTTTATTCTCATTAGCATTTCATCAAACCTGTTTTCAAGGTTCTTAGTTTCTTTGCATTGATTTAGAACATCATCTTTTAGCTCAGAGAAGTTTGTTACTACCCATCTTCTGAAGCCTGTTTCTGTCAATTCATCAGACTCATTCTCCATCCAGCCTTGTTCCCTTGCTGGTGAGGAGTTGTGATCCCTTGGAGCAGGAGAGGCATTCTAGTTTTGGATATTTTCATCCTTTTTGCACTGGTTTCTTCCCATCTTTGTGGATTTATCTACCTCTGGCCTTTGTGGTTGGTGACTTTTAGATGGGGTCTCTGAGTGGACATCCTTTTTGTTGTTGATGAGGTTATTTCTTTCTGTTTCTTAGTTTTCCTTCTAACCATCAGGCCCCCCTCTGTACAACTGCTGGAGGTCCAGTCCAGACTCTGCTTGCCTGGGGATTACCTGCAGTGGCTGCAGAGCAGTAGGGGTTTCTAGCAGTTTCTTCCTCTGTTATCTTTGTCCCAGAATGATACCTGCCAGATGTCTTCCTGAGCTCTCCTTTATGAAGTGTCTCTTTGGTTATATGGGGGTCGGGGAGCTGCTTGAGGATACAGTCTGTCCCCTATAGGAGCTCAAGTGCTGAGCTGTGAGTTCCGTTATTCTGTTCAGAGCTCCTGGTCAGGCACGTTTACGTCTGCTGCAGCAGAACTCACCTTTTTTTTTACAGGTGCTCTGTCCTGGAAGGTGGGGCTTTATTTTTAAGTTCCTGTCATTCTGCTGCCTTTTTTCAGAGATGCCCTGCCCAGGAAGGAGGTAGCCTAGTCACAGTCTGCCAGCAGAGGTATTGCTGAGCTGCCATGGGCTCTGCCCAGCTGCTGTGTGAACTTCCTTGCAGTTTTGTTTATAGGGGTATAGTTAAAACTGACTTGGTAATGGTGGTCTGCCTTAGTAATGGCGGATTGTCTCTGTAATGGTGGTCTGCCTCAGTAATGGTGGACTGCCTCAGTAATGGCGGACACCCTTCCCACTACAGAGCTGGACCATCCTGGGTCCAGCTGTGCTTCCTGTGAAACTCTCAGTCCAGAGTGTTTCAGATTGCTGGTCTTTGTTGGGGTGGGACCAGCTGAGCCAGATCACCTGGCTCCCTGTTTCAGCCCCCTTTTTTTCAGTTGAATGGGCGACTCTGTCTCCCAGGAGTTCCAGTCTCCAGTTGAAACGGTGCCTGGATTTGTGTGAGTTATTGTGTGGAGACCCATTGCACCGGCTGAAACAGCCATGCTGGAGACTCATGGTGCTTTTCCACCTGGGAATCTCCTGGTCTGTGGGCAGTAAAATTTCGTTTGGAAATGGGGTGATCACTCACCCTCGGTGTTTTCGCTGGGAACTGCAATCCAGAGCCATTCCTATTCGGCCATCTTGGATCTCCTGAATTTTTTTAGTGTGCTGTCACATTTGATTTATTAGTGTTTTTTTGAAGATTTTTGTATCTATATTCATCAAGAATATTGGCCTAGAGTTTCCTTTCTTTATTGCACTTGTCTGGTTTAGGAATCAGAGTAATGCTGGCCTTGTAGAATTAATTTAGAAATGTTCCCTTCTCTTCATTTAAAAAAAAAAAAATACCTTCAGTAGGACTACTGGTGGTTCTTCTTTAAATGTTTGGTAGAATTCTGCAATAAAGCTATCAGGACCTGGGCTTTTCCTTGATGGGAAACTTTTTATCACTGTTCCTATTGTATTATTCATTATTGGTCTTCTCAGGTTTTTTATTTTTTCAAGATTCAATCATGACAGGGTGTGTGTGTCCTGGAATTTATCCTTCTAGGTTTTCCAATTTTGTGGCATAGTTAATAGTTGTCATTTATTATCCTATTTCTGTGCTATCAGTTATAATGTCTTCTTTTAATTTCTGACTGAGGTTTCTCTCTTTTTTCTTAGTGTATTGAAAGATTTGCTGATTCTGTTTGTCTTTTAAAAAAAATCAGCTCTTTGTTTTGTTGGACTTTTGTATATTTTTATGTTTCTATTTTATTTATATCTGCTCTGATATTTCTTGTTTATTTTGTTCTACTTGCTTTTGGTTTAGATTGTTCTTATTTTTCTGTTTCCTTTAGGTATAACATTGGGTTGCTTATTTTACATCTCTTTGCTCATTTTCTGTAGGCAGTTATTTGTATATACTTCCCTTTTAGAACTGCTTTTGTTGTATCCCATATGATTCACTATGTTGTGCTTCTATTTTCATTTGCATCAATGAATTTTAAATTTCCCTTTAAACTTCTTCATTGACTCATTGGGTGTTTATAAACATTTTGTTTAATTCTGCATATTTATAGTTTTCAGTGTTTCTCCTGTTATTTATTTATAATTTTATTCTATTATGGTCAGAAAAAAACATTTGATATGATTTCAATTAAGAAAAAATCTTTACACATGTTTTGTGGCCCAATATATGGTTTCTCATGGAGAATGTTCTATTGTGCTCTTGAGAAGAATGTGTATTCTGCAGCTGTTGGGTGAAATGTTTAAAATGTCTGTTAGGAACATTTGGTCTAGAGTGCAGTTTGACTTCAATATCTCTTTGTTGATTTTCTATCTGGATATTCTATTTGTTGCTGAAAATGTGTATTGATGCACCCTAATATTATTGTATTGCATTCTAGCTGTCCTTTTAGGATGGTTAATGTTTGCTTTATGTATCCACATGTTCCATTGTTTGGCCATATGTGTTTACAGTTTTCATATCCTCCTGCTCTATTGACCCCTTTATCATTATATAATGGCCTTCTTTATCTTTTATTAGTTTTTGATTTAACATCTATCTTTTTTCATTTCCATGTGCATGAAATATCTTTTTCCATACTTCCCCCTTTATTTATGTGTGTTGTTATAGGTCAAGAGAATTTCCTGTAGGCAGCATATAGTTGAGTCTTTTAAAATGTATTCAACCACTCTGTGTCTTTTAATTAGATAATTTAGTCAATTTATATTTAATGCTATTAGTGGATTTACTACTTCCATTTTGCTACTTGTTTTCTGATTGTTTTGCAACTCCTTTCTCACTTTCTTATTGTCCTCCTTTGTGGTTAAGTGACTTTCTCTGATAGTATGTTTTAATTCCGTGCTATCTATTTTTTGTGTATCTGCTACAGGTTTTTGCTTTGTGGTTACCATTAGGCTTTAAAAAATCTTATAAAAAATTATTTTAAGTTTGTTGTTGTTACATATCAGTGTCTTTAACAAATTAAGAAAGTATACCACATCTTCTGGATGGGTCAGATGGCAATGAGTTTCTTCAGATTTGTTTGCCTGTGAAAGTCCTTATCTCTTCTTTCTTTTTAAAGGATTGCTTTGCTGAGTACAGTATTCTTAGTTGGCAGGTTTTTTTACTTTAGTACTTTGAATATGTCATCCCACTCCCTCCTGGCCTGAAAGGTTTCTGTTGAGAAACCTGCAGCTAGATGTATCAGAGGTCCTTTATATGTTATTTTCTTTTTTCCCCCTGCTTTTAGAATCTTATCTTTTTCCCTTGTCTTTTAAGTATTTGATTATAATGTGCCTTACAATAGCAGTAGTAGGTTGAATCTGCCTGGTGACCTTTGATCTTGCTGGACCTGAATATTTGTGTCTTGCCCTACATTTGGAATGTTTTCTATTATTATTTTCTTGCATAGTCATTCTACCCCTTTCTCTTTCTCTATGCCCTCTGTAAGGCCAATGGCTTTTACATTTGGTCTTTTGAGGCTGTCTCATAGATTTCATAAGCACTTTTCAATGCTTTTAATTTTTCTTTTATTTCATTACCTCTGACGGTATTTTTAAATAGTTTGTCTTTGAGCTCACTGATTATTTCTTTGCTTGATCAAATCTACTGTTGTAATATCATAAGGCATTTGTATTTCCATCCATTATATTTTTCACCTATATGATTTGTTTGATTTGTTAATTATTTCAATCTCTTTGTTGTATTTCTCGTATTAATTTCTTAATTGCTTCACCATGAAGTTCACTGAGCTTCTTTAAAACAGCTATTTTTGAATTTTCTGTCTGAGAGGTCACACAAATCCATCTTTCCAGGGTTGGTTACTGGCATCTTCTTCAGTTAGTTTGGTGAGGTCATATATTCCTGAATGCTCTTGATAATTAAAGGCATTCATCAATGCCTGGATTTATTGAATCATTATTTTTTTATAATGGCTGCTTTACAATTTATTTCAGATATTTCTAGCATCAATTTTTATCTCAGTTTTGGGTATCAGTTAATTGTCTTGTATCTTTTAAGTTGTGATTTTCTTTGTTCCTTGCATGATTTTTCATTGCATCCTAGTCACTTTTTAATTTTATATAATGAGACTGTGTTCTCTGTAACCTTTTTATTTGCTAAAGAGCCGCCCTATTTCGTGGCTGAAGGGCTGCTTTTCTATGTATGTTCAGCTTCTTCTGTTAGGTTCCCCTGACACAACCTTTGAAAAAGTGCAGCACTAGCTCACACTGCCTCATTACACATGGGCAGTATGGAAGTTTAGCTCCCATCCCAAATTTGCTGATACCTTCATGGTAAAAATATGTTACTGGCTCATACCATCTTATTACCCCACAGTGGGAGTGGAGGCTCATCTGAACTCTGTGCCCCATTGACACAAAGGGTTTAGGGAAAGTTGAGTACCATCTACTCCCATCATGTTTCCCTTCGTTCTGTCTCACTGACTGTGGATGAGGATGGAAGCTCAGCTACTCACTGATTTTCACTGACATTAAGGGTGTAGGAAACCAGAGAGCTGACTAGTCCTTCCTTGTTCTACTGTATTCAATCTCATTACTGTCAGGTTTATATGGGGGGTGTGGGTGAGGGTGTATCATAACAATTACTTGCACTACTAGATGAATGTGGTGGAACAACTTACTGTTAGACCTTGCTGATGCTATCCTGGCAGGGGAATCAGAGCACCACTTACTTCTTCCAGGGGTGTAATCGATCAGCCCTCTGTTCAGCATCACCAATATTTATCTTCCAGGGGAATAATAACATTGTCTACTTCTGTCTGATGAAGCATAGAAGATCAGCTCTCTACTTGGTAAGGCCAACACTACACTGTCAGGGGAATTGGAATGTCAGCTACTTCCACCAACAGTGGATGAAATATTAATTGTCACCTTTGAGGTTTCTGACTTTGTTCCACACCACAGACTACACAACAAACTCTGTGCTCTTGTCACAAACTCCTGACTAGTTTATCAGATGCTCTATAACCATGCATCCCTCTGTGTATTTCCTTGAGCTTTTTGAAAAGACTTCACTATTCTCTCACCCTCTGAATATCTTTTGCTGTTATTTTAAACATCCAAGTAGCCTTTGCTGATCTCCCCAGCCATAACAAATCACTACCTCCTTTGGGTCCCCTAGTGCTTCAGCTGTACCTCTTTTATAGCATGCATTATAATCTTTTGTGCATACTGGAATTAACAATAGTTATACCTACCTCCACCACCCCTCCAATTATAAATTAACACTAACTATCCTAAATTAATTTTCAATAATGTTTATTTATTAAGAAGTCAGTCTTCCAGAAGCTTCCAGTATTTGAAATACTGCTTTGAAATTGGATATGAGGAATAAATCATGCCATAGTTCTCACTGATTCACACTTAAGCTCTGGCCAAAAGGGCTTGTGTATAAAATAGAGGAAAGGTTTAGAGGTGGGGTATGAGCCAGGTGGTTTGTAAAAAGCCATAATATGACAAAATAACTTGTTTTAGGAAATGACTAGTTAGGAGACTACTGACTCCTTACTACATACCAGTTCATGTGCTAAGAGATTTGTATGTATTTATCTAATGTAATCCTCACACTTATACTTTGAGCTAAGTTTTATTGTTATCCATATATGTAGGTTGATGAAAGCTTGCTCCCCCTTGCTTTAATGTTTTCTCCTAAGCATTTTCAGACTTATGGGCAAATGTATTCACAGGGTCAGTGATTTAGGTGTTTCAAATGTATAAAATTGCCGTGGGAGAGTCTGAGTTGCCAGAACTATAGTCTTCAAAAGCTTGCGTAAGACTATTTGTTTCATTTGAGATTTCTTTGCATTGGGAAAGGGCAGGTGAAAGCAATTATTTATTCATTTAACAAACATTTATTGAGTACCTATTCTGTGTAAGGTACTTGGGATGCAAGATAAAAGTCAAGTCTTGATTAATTTTATTGTCTAGTGGGAGTCACACAAAGTAAACATTATGTCAGCATGATAAGGCCTTTTGAATCTATATGTTAGTGGATGGTCTGAACATTAGAATCACAATTTTGGAGAAGAAAGGGATTAGAATTTATTTTTTTTTTGTCTCTTCAGGCCACTTTGTGCGGTTGTAAGAAGGAATTCCCTTGAAGGATGTAACCAAAGGCCTCAGGAAACTGTTTTCTTCTTTCATGTGTCAACTGCTCTTCTAAGCCAAAAGAGGTTGGTGCATCTTGGTCTGGGGTATTATTTGGAAGACATTATTTGTGGAACATAATGGCATGACATTTACACATACTCACCTTCTGACTTTGAGTATGAACATGTAGGTTGTGTGTATGTGTGAATATATATATATACCATGATGTCATTCTAAAGAGTTTGGAAATAACTGTTCATACATGTAGTTTACCTTCTTCCTTAGAATTACTTTCTTGTGAGACAGCATTAAAAAATTTTCCCATCTCTGAAGTCCTTGGCTTGGGAGACATGGTGAATTGAAGGATCCTTATACATTCTGTGTGACCAGCTATTAAACAGTATGAGGACTAGGTCTCTCTGTCACTGACTTGGAAGTTAATGAAATGTTGAAGCAACCAGTATTGACACCTTGCAGCTTTTGCCCCTGATTTTGTTTGTTTCCAGGTGAATTAATTGCCTTTTTTACTCATGATTATATAATGCCTTCTCTTTTCACCAGCGAACAGTGGAGGAATGAGAATGAGAACCCTAGACTCTTCTGGATTTTAATGTCTTCTTGTAAGTGTGATATAGTGTTAAAAGCTTTACAGACATTCTCATTTAATCCTCATAACAGCTTTGTGACTTAATGTAAGTGAAATTATGGACACTTTCTTTTCATTCAGGTTTTCAATATAAGCATGCAGTACTTTCATAATCAGAAAAACAGCAAATATATACACAAAAAATTTTCTTTCTCTACAAAATTAAGGCCACAATATTGCTTCAATATTTTACTTTTTCAAACATTGTTCTCACCTCATGTGCAGATCCCTGGGTTATCAAAGATTCTTTGAAAAAATGGTTTAGACTATAAATAAATCCATATATGAAGGTAAAATCTTTTTATTTATTCTTATGTTATAAATCATGTAGGACAGTGGATCAACAAAAGGAATATTACAAAGGAATACTATGGAACCATTAAAAATCATGTTTTCAGAGTACTTAATAACTTTGGAAAATGTTCATGATATACATGAAAAACATAAGTTATAAAAGTATGAAATATGCTTGCAATTTTATAAAATATAAGCACAAGTTTATTAACAGGAGAAAAAGCAGCATTGCTGACATTTTGGTGCAATCTGGATGGTATAATTAATGGTAGTTTTATCTTTCATTTCACTGAATTTTAGAAGATCTCTACAATGTCAGTACATTTACAAAAATATAATTACCAGAAATGATCAGGTAGAAAATATAAAAGAGATTTTGGATTAAGATGGTGGACTGTGAATTTTACACAGGCTTTTTATTCTCATTTTAAATATCTTAAAGGAAAGAAAATAATTTGTATGCACAAACTCTTTCTGTGTGTGCGTGTGTCTTACTTTCTTTTTTTTTTAAGTGAGGAATTCCTGGAAGACAGAAAGCAGATGGAGCCACTGTGTAGGAGGTTGGCGGGCAGCGGACCGCCAGAAAGGAGGAGAAGGGGAGTCGGCCTGTCTGGCTAGGGTTTGAGGAAAACGGTCGAGGGGCGGAGGAGGAAATGAGAGAGCGCGTGTGTCAATACAAACTGAACGCGGGCACGCGCGCTGACCAGCCAGGCTGCAGCCCGCGGAGCGGAAGGCGGGATGGCCGGGGGCGGAGCCAAGGAGCAGGCGGGCTCGGAGGGGGCGGGTTCCCAGGGCGGCAAAAACCCGGTCACCAGAGTGAAGCCAAGCCAACTAGCACAGCGAAGCCCAGGCCGCGCGGACTCCTCAGAGACGTGCCGCCGCCTCCGCCTTTGCCGCTTCAGCCATCCCTCTTACGCCTTGTCTGTCTTCCTCGTCGTCTCCTCTGTCGCCGTGCCGCAGCCGCACCAGCATCGACAACAGCTAAGTGGCCGAGTCCGGGACTTGGGGTCGAAGTTGGGGCGGGCGCAAGGCACGAACAGCACACGCGAGCCCGCCATCTCTTGCGGCAGCCGCCACTGCTGCAGTAACCCTTCTAAGGGCGAGAGAGGAAAGCACTGTGGAGAGGCACACGCTGTCTCAGTGCTCACGGTTAGAGTTCGAGCGTTTCTGCCAAAACCTTGTTGAGAGCCTTGCACTTGGATAAGGGAGCACAGACCAGGTCTTTGAGATCGCGAAAAAAAAATATATCACATTGCATAGTGTTGACTTTTTGTCAGTTTAATCGACCAGGGCAGCAGCTTTCTCCAAGCCCTCTTAATCCCTGAGCTATGTCTCCTCCGACTGTGCCTCCGATAGGGGTAGATGGCGTGTCCGCATACCTGATGAAGAAAAGGCACACCCACAGGAAGCAACGGCGCAAGCCCACTTTCCTCACTGGTAGGAACATCGTGGGCTGCCGCATTCAACACGGCTGGAAGGAAGGCAACGAGCCAGTGGAGCAGTGGAAGGGCACTGTGCTCGAGCAGGTTTCCGTGAAGCCCACTCTCTATATCATTAAATACGATGGCAAAGATAGTGTATATGGACTAGAACTGCACCGCGATAAGAGAGTTTTAGCGCTAGAGATCCTTCCTGAGAGAGTGCCAACTCCTCGTATCGATTCGCGACTAGCAGATTCTCTGATTGGCAAGGCAGTGGGGCATGTGTTTGAAGGTGAGCACGGTACAAAGGATGAATGGAAGGGTATGGTCCTGGCGCGAGCTCCTGTGATGGATACTTGGTTTTACATCACCTACGAGAAAGATCCTGTTCTCTATATGTACACGCTGCTTGATGACTACAAAGATGGTGACCTACGCATCATTCCAGATTCCAACTACTATTTCCCTACAGCAGAACGGGAGCCTGGAGAGGTGCTCGACAGTCTCGTGGGCAAGCAGGTGGAGCATGCCAAAGATGACGGGTCCAAGAGAACTGGCATTTTTATACATCAAGTGGTGGCAAAGCCATCTGTCTACTTCATTAAGTTTGATGATGATATTCACATTTATGTCTATGGTTTGGTGAAAACTCCCTAAATTCGTTGTGCTCTTTACAGAAGTTGTGGAACTTTTAGATGTAAATTATTTTGTGTCCTCGTAATTGTGAACATAGAGAACAGGTTAGATGTCAGAAATTTAGGAAAGTGGATAAATTTTATTGTGCCTCAAAATCTTACCTTGACTAGTTTCACAATTTTGCCTCAAGTGTACTTTGGAACTTTTGATATTGCCTTGTTCTGTAATTTAACATTTAATTTGGGTGCCAATAGAAAATTAAAAAGTGTTTGCAACCATTGAAACAATGCAAAAATCGATTAAGAAAAATTAATGGTGTAAACCCACACACTGTCCTTCCCACTTCCTTTATTTACTTTGTTTCTTTCCAGGTAACAAGTGTTGAGGACACTAAGTACATCCTTCTACCTGTTTTCCCCATCTTCCTACAGAAAGTATGTTCTAATAGTTTCTGTAAAATGGCAAGCCACATGCTTTTCTCTCTTGACATGTAGATGATATCTTTTCTGATCAGTAGCTTCAGTCTTTCTTGCTACTCTGGCTCTTCCTGGCCCTCACTCTCATTCTCTTGTACTCTTGCTCTCCCCTGCACACCCTTCCTCTAACAGCTGAATACACAGTACATGTTGATATGCCAAAGGGGCATTCAAACATTTCATTATTGATCGTCTTTTATTTCCTTTTTTTCAAAATAACACTGCTGTAATACGTACTGGTGCTTTTATTTCTATAGGTTGGATTCCCAGAAATGCTATATAGGCATATGTTTCAGAAATGTTACAAGATTACTATCCAAAATGAAAGCGCTCATTCCAGCATCCTCTCCAGCACTCTTCAATGCTTGAAAATATGAAAGGCTAAAAATTACATTGTATTGCTTGTTACTTTAATTGCCTTTTATCTGACTTCAAAGAGGTTTGTTGTTTTTTTGTTGTTGTCCTTGTTTCTATTTGGATTTTTTTCTCTGATTCGGCTGTTCTTATCTTTTGCTCATGTATCTATTGATGTTTTTCATTATAAATTTGTAGGAATTCTTACTACATAGTGCATATTAATCATTTGTAGCTCTAATGTGTTATGATTTTTGTCATCTTATTGTTAATCTTGACTTTATTGATGATATCTTTTCCTTTATAATTTTTAAACTTTTTAGGTGGACCACTGTCTCTTTTATAGATTTTTGTTTCCTTTATCACATGGATGCCCCCACCTAAAGTCATCCAAATATTCACCTACATTTTCTTCTAATAACTTTATTATTTTTAATGTTTAAATGTTTGATCCACGTGAAATTTATTTTTGTATATGGTGTAAGACAGGGATCTAGCTATAACATTTTGTTCACATTGGATACCTGATTGTGACATTTATTTAAAATATTACCCATTTTCAAATTTCTGGGCCAATATCATGATTTAATGATAGTGGCTTCACCGTAGGTTTTAGAATCTGGTAAAGCAAGTCCCACTTAATTAGTTTTATTTTTTTTCTTTTATATAATCTGTCCTAGACATTCATTCTTTCATGTGAAAAAATGAAATTCAGGATTTTAATACAGCTGTAATTATGATGACTGACATCACAATTAGAATTATATTATATTGTATTAAAATCCTGCATTTTTGTTTAGAGAATTCTTTAATAATATTAAACTTTAGCACTTAGAATTTTAGTACATAATTGAAATCTCTTGGTCTTGTTATTGTAATACTCTTCACATAAGTCCACCATAGCTAATGGAATTTATTTCTAAGTATTTTTACAGTTTGATTTCATATTTTGACATTGTGAATTGATTACTTTTTCTCCTCATTTGTAACTTGCTATTTTTGGCAATATAGACAACCTATAGATTTTTGTATTTTTATCTTCTATCTAATGAGCTTATTTAATTATTGAAATTACAGTGGATTTTTAAGAATATATATTTTGGGTTTTCTAGATATGAAATTGCTTCACCTGCAAATATAGAAAATTTTATTTCCTCTAATGTTTATTCTGATTATTATTACATTAGCTGGATTTTCCAAAGCAATGTTGAATAGTGATGATGACAGATATGACTGTCTTGTTCTTAATTTTCATGGAAATGTGAGAATGCAAAATATTAATAGGGAATAGCATTCCCTATTAATATAACATTTACTTTTGATTATTAGTAGATAGTCATTAACATGTTTTAAGAGTTTCTGCTATTCCTGTTTTACTCTGTTATTACTAGAAGTGGCTCCTGGATTTTATAAAATGTCTTTTCAGCATCTATTGATAAAATTGTGTGATTTTTGTTTTCTCTTTAATTTGTTGATGTAATGAATTAGAATGGTAGGTATTTGATGTGGAGCCAAACTTGTATTTCTGGAATAAATGCTACTTGGTCATGCTGAAATAATCATTTGCTACATGACTGGATTTTATTTACCAGAATTTAATATAGAATTATTACATTTCCATTCCAAAGTAAAATTGTATTTTGTCTTTCTTATGTTATCTTTATCAAGTTTTGTTATTGAAGTTGTGCTAGCTTTAAAAAATATGAATTTGTGAGTTTTCAATTTTTTTCCTATGGTGTGGCATAGTTTAAATAGCATTAGGATTATTTGTTTGGTTAAGTTAGCTAGGACAAAGTGTAAAACAGTCTAATCCTGATGACACTTTTGATGGTAGATTTTTAATCAGCTTTGTGATTTATTCAATAGTTATTGGTTTATTCAAGCTTTTTATTAAAAAGATACATACATTCTCTGTGACATACAAAGTTAAAAGTTGTATCTTATTGCTGATTGTACTGGTTGTTGCTTGTTGATTGTACTATTCAGATGCTTTATGCTTTTGCATACTTTATATCACCTAGATCTGTCTAATTCTGAAAACAGTGTAATAAAATCATCAGCTATAATGATGTTTTCAATTATCTTTGTATTTTATTTATCTTTCAAAATTAAATAGAAATATGGGAAAGCATGAAAGATATGACAAACATTTGCTCACCTCCACCCAAAATTAACAAGTGTCAGCATTTTGGCCTATTTGATTTACACAGAGATTTATATTATTAAACAATCAGAACATTACAAATAATAAATCTCTTCCCACTACCATCCCACTTCCATTCTTTGAATAGGCAAACACTGTAATTAATTTGATATGATTATTGCCCATATTTTATATACGTTTATATTATATATTTACTATAAATGTCATCATAACTGATAATAGTATTGATTTTTAAGTGGTTTTTAAAATTCCCCCGTGAATGATGAACTTTAAACTGTATGGAGATTATTTTGTGTTTTGTTGTAAGTATCTGTGTTTTTCCAGTTGGAAAACAGATTTAACAACACAACTAATAGGACTGACCTTAGACTGCTAGTTACTGTTTAGGCATTTTACCATTCCTGATACTCAAGAGAAGCTTGGCCATAACTGAGGCCCTGAGATATTAATTAAAATAAAAATGACAAAAATCTCAGTTCTCACAGAGCTTGCTTCCTGGTTATGGGAGGCATATACCCACCACCCACCCCTGATGTTTAGACCAGACATAGGCCTTCTGCTGTCTTTTGGTGATTTTGGTGTTATCCCACATTCTGACACTTGGAGGCTAGCCCTAATCCTGCCATGGTTTCAAGTGTTCGGGGCATAGCAGGAGATCAAACAAAAATCTTCCTTTCTTAGACAATGATAACAAAAACATAGATAAATATTATTGCTTCCTAGTTCCTGTTCTCACAGTAGGCCCTAAGGCCTAAACCATGCATTATATTGTTCCCATGGTGACAGAGCTTGGAGATAGAACAGTGAACTAGACAAAATCACTGCTGCCTTAGAGCATACATCCTAAAGGAGAAAAGAAGATAGCCATCACCATTCTTACATCCTTGGCCCTTGGCTTTTATATTGTCTCATAGTAATTGGAGATGTCCCACAACGTGTCATTCAGAGCAAGATTTGACCCTAGTTCTGACTGTTAGAGATTGCGGATACAAAAGTAAGCAAGATGAAATCAAAAATTCAAGCTTTCATAGCTTCAGAATTCCACTGTATGTTCTGAAATGATGTGGCAAAAATGTAAGAGACTACAGCAAAGAATTCTGGCTGGAAGATTACAGGAGTAATTCAGACAGAAATTTTTAAGCTAATAATTTTAGAAATGAATGTTAAGGTGCATTGTGAGGGGGAATTAATATTGTAGCTGATTAATTTTGTAAGGAAAGTGACTATGTAATAATCGAAGGCCTTCAGGATTATGAGTTATCTGCAAAAATCAGAGTTAATGTACTGGAATGGACAAGATTTTAAGAGTCAGTTTGAAAAAGACAAGAATAAGGACTAAATGAGTTAAGTATAGGTGTAAAACAGTCTTACTTTTTCTCTATGTTCGTCTGTATCTAAATAGGCTCAAACAAGTGAAGTGTGAAATGCCTACATTGTCTATTTTTTGGACAAAATATTTTCTTTAAAGAGAAAAAAGTTTGCTATTTATAAATGCCACTGAACTAATTAATTCTCAGTATGGATTTCTTTTTTTTTTTTTTAAACAGGGTCCTGCTGTGTCACCCAAGTTGAAGTGCAGTGGGCGATCATAGCTCACTGTAGCCTCGACCTCCCAGGATCAAGCAGTCCTCCCAGTTCAGCTTCCTGAGTAGTTGGGAGTACAGGCATGAGCCACCATGCCCACCTAATTTTTTATATTTTATAAAGATGAGGTTTCACCATGTTGCCTAGGCTGGTCTCGAACCCGAGCCCAGAGTGATCCACTGGCCTCAGCCTCTCAAAGTGTTGGTATTACAGGTGTGAGCAACCGTGCCTAGCCCTGGATTTACTTTTAACTGTATGAACTATATTCAGGACTTTTGAAAATGTAAGGAATCCATGTTTTCTTTCCTTCGCAAATTTTCCACATGCATCCTTCATTCTCTTGTTAAGTGTTCATACCATAAAAGATTTAGGTTCATTTTCTAAAGACATCTAGGTAACTGCAAAAGGAAGCAACATAAGAGCTTCTCATAAATCAGGGTTTCTGCTGTGGTTACTTTAATTAGTGCTTGTTTGTTTAATCATTCATTTATTCATGAAATAATAACCCAGGATCCTCTGACAAAATGTGTAAGAAATTTTTCTAGGTGCCATGCTGGGAAAACAAGGTGAATAACATGTGGTCTTTTATATGGTAGCCTTCAAACCAATAGCAGAGACAAAAAGTAGCCTTTAAAGCAATAGCAGAAGCAAAAGATGGATATACAACCATGTAGAACACAGTAAAAAGAATGTGATAAATGTTATTTAAAGGGTTAGAGGGGTACATACGTGCTGTTAATTCAGGTGACAAAAACAGAGCTCATTTCATAGAAGTTGATATTAATCTTCATTATGCTACACAAGCAAGAGTGTTTTTTTTATTTTTAAAATAAAAGAATGAAAGAGAAAGAAAGAGGAAGAGATTTTAGACAAAGAGAGAAAAGGCGAAAGAAAGAAACAGCAAAAGAAAGAAAAAAAAGAATGAAAGAAAGAAAGAAAGATGGAGAGAGAATGGGATTCTTGTTTTATTGCCCAGGCTAGAATACAGTCTAAAAATGGGTATTAAAAACCTCTTTTATGCTAGTAATTGTGTTTAACAATGGAGACAGGAAGGAATAGGGGATGAAAATAACAAATAAGCAGCAAGCTTCTTTAAAAATTTGAGGATCTGGTCCATCCAAAAGAAGAGGAATATCAGGTTGAAATCAAGATGACAGATAAGGTGAGAGTAATGCCTAACTCCAAAGATGGCTTCATTGAAGAAAAGCCATTTTAAGATTTTTTTTTTTTTTTTTTTGAGATGAAGTCTCACTATGTCTCCAGGCTGGAATGCAGTGGTGTGATCTTAGCTCACTGCAATCTCCACCTTCCATGTTCAAGTGATTCTCCTGCCTCAGCCTCCCAAGCAGCTGGGACTACAGGTGCATGCCACCACACCCAGCTAATTTATGTATTTTTTTTTTTAGTAGAGATGGGGTTTCACCATGTTAGCCAGGATGGACTCAATCTCGTAACCTCGTGATCCTCTCACCTCAGCCTCCCAAAGTGCTGGGATTACAGGCATGAGGCACTGTGCCCGGCCAGCATTTAAAGATTTTTTAAAAATCTTGTTAGGGCTGGGCACGGTGGCTCATGCCTGTAGTTCCAGCATTTTGGGAGGCCAAGGCAGGATTGCTGAGGCTCAGTAGTTTGAGACAAGCCTGGCCAAAATGACAAAACCCTGTCTCTACTAAAAATACAAAAAAAAAAAATTTTTTTTTAGTTTTGTCAGCTAGGTGTGGTGGCTGACACCTAGCTGACAAAACTAAAACTTTCACTTTTCTTAGCTGCATGTAAGAAGTTACTAATTATAACAGAAGGATCATTCCTAAGGAATTGTAGTCCCAGCTTCTTGCGAGGCTGAGGCAGGAGAATCCCTTGAACCTGGGAGGCAAGGGTTGCAGTGAGCTGAGATGGTGCCCCTGCACTCCAGCCTGGGTAACAGAGCGAGACCTTATTTCAAAAAAAGAAAGAAAGAAAAAATATTGTCAGATGATCCCAGAAAAGTTCTGATTTTCATTAGCAATTTTGAAAAGTTTTCCTGCAGAAATGAATATAAGAGACCACTGTTCTTTTTTATTTTATTTGTAATTTTTGGCCTGGGCTATGGGTTTTAAATGGATGTTGTCTGTACCCGCTTTATTAAAATAAACAATGTTTGTAAAAATTGTAAAAATGAAACAAATAATTCATTTATCTTGTGGCTGCATTAAAGAGTTTTCTTGATGTCCTGCGGGTATATGACCAACAGCCTGTGACTATGGAGACATCTCAGTATATGCAAAGATCTAACATTAAACTGTAATCTTCATGTAAGACTTGGAAAAGAAGCACTTCACTTAAAGTCCCAAAGCTAGGTCATGCCCATCCTCTCTGGGGAACCTGAAGACTCTTTCAAATTTCCTTACCATTTTTTTCTAGCTCATACATTCACCAACATTGTGAGTGGGTTGCATGAAGCCAAGTCTTTTTTATTTTTTTATTTTCCTTTTGTTTTCCTTCTTTCTAGCTTTGGTTTCTTATTAAAGGATTGTGACTTTCTGGATTCATCATTTATAAGATCATTTTTTTCTTTTTTGTATTTCCTCTCTTTTCCATTCTACCTTTGTTTTTTCTTTCTTTCCTTTTCCACTGAAGTCTTGAATCTAATGTCTGGGAAATTGGGAAAGAAGAAATCACTGGAAACTTCTCCCAGCAGCCATTGGACACACCTTTCCCTTGTGTATATAGATTTAGTATTGTATAATGAGGTATAATGAGGTTTTTCTTCCTGACCATTGTTATGCTACCACATATGTCTACGTTACCTATTCTCAGCAAATGAAAGAAAGCATGATTACTCCACTGAGCAGTGTCTCTAGTATTCTGGTTATTTGTTTCAAAGAGTAACAGTTTAATAAAACAGCAAAGCAAGAAACTAAGTCCATTAACTTTCACTTTTCTTAGCTGCATGTAAGAAGTTACTAATTATATCAGAAGGGTCATTCCTAAGGAATTACTAACCTTCAAATGATATGAGATAATTATTCCCAAGAGAATCAAACAAATTTGTAATACAAATACACTTGAAATTTCAGACATCAATCTTTCTCTCTCTTTCTTTTTTTCTACAGCCTGGGAACAAGGGAACTATGAAATATAATTTTACCCCAAGGTCCAACAAATGACTACATGAAAATAATTTCTCTTCTGCCAAAAAAAAAAAAAGGAAAAAAAAAAGAAACCTTTATTTTGGTACATTGCCTAATACTTGTGTAGGCTGTTGTTTTGTTTAAGTAATAAAAATTCCTTGAAGGAGAAAAATTATTTTCTATCAAATGTTGAGTTTTAAAAATACATTCACTATAAATTTTAGGAAACATGCTCTGTGTTAGTCAACAATCTAGACAGTGTTGTTGGTTCAGTGTGTCACTGATAGAATATGGGACCAGCATTTCATTTCTCCTTTAGGGAAGCATTTGACCAGTTTAGTCTCTTCCAACTTCCCACTGAAGCACACACAAAGACACTGAAATAAATGAAAATGCACATCATCATCAGAAGGGGGAACTCAGTCAACCCACAGACCAAATCTGAGAGGAATTTCATTTAGATTTAAGACCAATTATCCTAGATTTTAAAATTATTAGTCCGCCTCCTGGAACAGTACTTAGAAGAAAAAGAAGTTACCTTCAGCACCAAAATCTTGGAGACAACCCCTTTGGGCAGAGTTTCCCAAACCAGTATATCCAGGAATTTAATTACTTAGAGTTGTTTTTTCTAGAAAAGCTTACATAGCCAAAAGTTCAGGCCCTTATGCAATATATCTCCTTTTAGAGATTCAGAAAAAAATCCTTACCTATATTAAAGTTTCAGGATTTTCTTACAAAGTAGAAAGTGTCTTTAGTTTTGTTTAACTTAGAATTTCTGAAATGTATTTAACCACACAACCCCTTATTTTTTCTGTAAAATACAACCTGTCAACATTCTACAGCACCAGTTCCAAGGGGCATACTTGGGAATGCTACCTGGGTGCATAGCTGCATAGATGCTGCTTTCTAAATGCCAGAACGTTATTTCTCTTTTCCTTCCTCTTTTTTAATGTCAAGTTTGAGAGCATTTTTTTTTTTTTTTTTTTTAGGAATAACTAGGTATCCAAGCTAGGAGTGACTGTGGTAGAAAAAAGTCCCTATAATAGAGTAGACTAAGATAAAATAAAGGCGTATGCAATGAAACTGGAGAGCAGTGAGTTATAAAAGCATTGTAAAGGCTCATATATTCAGATATTCCACAAATGCAATTTAAATGCATATATTTAAAGTAGTTTAATTATGCAAGTTATTCTACAGTTCATGTGGAAAATGAAACTAAAAAATAAAAGAGTATTCAAGAGAATTAGTCATACCAGTCTGGCCTCTTCATATAAAGAATATGTAAGACAAGGTAGTTTAGGTATGTAAGTAAATTGCTGTCAATGGAAGAAAACAGAACATCCAGAAGTAGACCAAAATACATAAGGGAATTCAGTGTATGACAAAAGTAGCTTCCCAAATCATTGAGAGGAAATTGCACTAACCCTTATGTAGGTGTTCACTCTGTGCCAGGCTGTGTCTAAGCACTTCACATACAGTAAATCGTTTCATTCTCACAACTGTCCGCAGAAAGCATTATTAACTTCCATTTACAGATGAGGAACCCAAGGCTGGTAAATGAGCCGAGTTTGGATTTGAATCCAGGCTATAGATCCTGTACTTTAAACTTGTACATTCATCAAACCACTAAATAAAAATATTCACCAAATCATCAAATAATTACTGTTAAGTTAAAAAAAAGCAGGATATGATCCATATAGGTTGACTTCAAATTGTATGTATGTACTTACATAATTATATATATTTATCTATGTCTGTATATGACAACACTTAGAAGGAAAAGCACCAACAATGGTTAGTAGTTTGGGAATTATAGATAAGCTTAATTTAACTTATTTTTATTTTTATCTTTATCGAGACAGAGTCTCACTCTGTTGCCCAGGCTGGAGTGCAATGACATGATCTCCACTCACTGCAACCCCTGCCTCCTAGGTTCAAGCTATTCTCTTGCCTCAGCCTCCCAAGTAGCTGGGCATATAGGCACATGCCATGAGACCTGGATAATTTTTGTATTTTCGGTAGAGATGGGGTTTCACCATGTTGGCCAGGCTGATCTCGAACTCCTGACCTCAGGTGATCTGCTCACTTTGTCCTCCCAAAGTGCTGGGATTACAGGTATGAGCCACCATGCCTGGCCAGAAAAGCTTAATTTTAAATTTGTAATTTGATGTAGTTTTCTAATTTTCTACAATGATATAGCTTGTATGACTGAAAAAAAAAGTACTAAGGAATAAAATAAGATTTGGAGAGAAACCAATCTTATATTGTTAAATAGTATAAGATGTAAAAGAATAGGATATTTACATAAGTATATGTAGCTTATGGCTTAGGCCACAAAATCCACAATGATCTTGAAACTTCAAAAAATACTGTGCTTGTGGATGGCCCCAAGGTCTGCCCAGGCCCCGTATGGATACCTGGCTCCTGTTGGCTGTCATTAGTGACATTTCCAAGAAAGAGACTGAGAAATACTGGGCTAAGTCTTGAAATGGTGAAGTGAGATATGATTATAAAAGTAAACATTCCATGACTCTTTCTGGCAAATTATGTCAAGTTATTAAGGTATCTAATAAAACAGTGTCTATAGACTCTATCTTCTCAAACCTATTCAAGAAAATCTAGATTTTTCCCTGCCAAACAAATTGTAGTTGAAGGTTTATCATGAGTTGCTCAATTCTTTATATCCTTTAAGCCCAGCCCTAATAGAGTTACGACATGAAGAAATTATTTGAGAGGTCTTTAACCATTGTTCCTGTTGTATGTAGCAAGCCATCATAAGACATTTGAGACAGATATAAATTCACATCTGAAAAAAGACATATAGAGAAAGAGAGGATGACTATATTGACCACAAGGTTGTTTTGGGCACAGTGATGTTGAAATGCTACCTCCTGGGGGGGTGGGCGCCTTTTGTGGTCCCTCTGTCCCCTGCAAGCTGAGTCTTCTTACTTTAGTCTCATTGGTCGTAACACTTAGGATATTGTGTTGTTACCATTGGTTTCTTGTGTGTCTCTACTCCAGGATTGCACACTCTTTGAGAACACAGACCACATGTTTTTCTCCGTGGCCCACCTTGTGGCCCAGAGCAACTGCTTCGTATTTATTTGGAGAATGAATCAAGGAATTAATGCCTTTTAATTCCACATGAAAATGATCAGTAGGAAATTCAGGAGTATATCTTAGGAGACTTGTCAGGATTAGAGATAAGCTCAGAAGTCATAAAATGATACCAAATCACTCTAAAATGATATAATTAAAACACTATTTTCATTTTCATATATATTATATCTGTTAAGCCTATGAGGTAAACAAGTATTAATATAAGTATTTTCTTAGGTAAGAACCTTGAGTTCAGAGAGGTAAAGTGGCATGTCCAATGGCATCCAGCAAGAAGTAAAAATAATGTTACTGACACTTAATGGGACACTAATTATGTGCTAAGCACTGCTCTAAGCAGGCTATTTGTATTAACTCCTTCAGTCCACTCACAACTCAGTGAGGCTTTATCTGCATTTAAACAGATGAGAAAAGGGAGGGGAAGAATGATTGAGAAACTTGCCGAAGACCAGAGAACTGGGAGGTAAAGACAGGCTTCCAGGGCAAGCAGGCTGGTTCTAGGATTCCTTTACGTTACCTGTAAGCCATCCTACCTGTGAACCTGCACTTTTAATCAGACTCTGAGATCAGAGCTGTTTCAACTAAAGTACATCATTTTTCTTATCGATCACTTCTATGCCATCCTATGCATATCTCATAGGTGTTGAGAGGAATACGTTAGATAAATGCATGTAAAGTACTAAGCAGAATAACCTGCACATAGTAAACACTCAAAAAATGTTAGCTGTTGTTACTGGAATATTAGTCATAGGAGTAGATGAACTCTGCAGGGACTTTGTCTATTGAGAAGAAAGTGAAGAATCTCTTTAGTGCCCTTATTATAAACTTAGCAGTAATAATAAGCCCCCTTCTTCCCATGATGGGTTGCTGGATGGATAAAGCATGATAATGATTTGAAAAATGGAGTCCTATATGTTCATGTAAGGTATTTTTCAATTATATCTCATATGAAACCCAAAGTTTCATACTGTGACTTTAGCTTGTTTCCTCTTGCTCACTCTTCAGTAACACTGACTAATTAATTGCTCTGCCCACTGTTGGAGATCCTGCCCACCATGCTTACATGGTCGCCAGTGAGCTACTAGGCTGGACCAAAGCTGGAGTTGATTCTCTCTAGCTAATCTGTGCTTTGGTTATTCAAAGCACAGGAAAGAAATTTCAGCAGATCAAGTGCCACAAGGGGACTAGGCAAAGGGTTTCACCTGCCTTATTCTACATTAAATGCAATGTGCAATTAACGGTTATTACCCATATCGCTTTTAGTCCCCTGGCAAAAAAAATAATACACTTTCCTAGGGCCTGATTCCATGTTTGCATGAAGACAGGAGAGGGAGCTGCCACATGCATCTATGCCTTGAAGTTCTCATCACAGGTCCAGCTACTGGTGGAGGGGAGAGGGCCCTGGCCACTTTTTAAACCCACTCTGGAGCATTAAAGGACAGAAGTTGTGGCTTTATGATGAAATTGATTTACTACCCCCAAGGACTCAATCCCATTAGACAGTTAATCAAGTCTTCCCCCAGGAGATATTATTTGACCTTAAACTACAGGACATGTCTCTCCATATATAGATAAAGAAATAAACATTCTCTCATGCAAGCCAGAAGAGCTCTAAAAACGGCCTGCAATTTCACGTTACTAGGCTTTCAAAGTGTAGACCTGCAGGTACTGTACATGCAGAAGTGATGTGCTTATGCCCTATCTCACTTACAAACAATTGCTGCAACATGATATTCTCTGTTTCAATAAGGAAAATTGCATTACGTGCCTGGCACCAGAGGAACTTCAGGTCTCCAGGGGGGATTTTCCCGAAAATCTCCTATATCAGCCTTCCTTTTAAAATAACATTTCTCTGTGGGAATTGTAGGTTCAGTCCCATGTCAGTAAATGGTCTCCTAATAGCCCTCTATGGCAAAGTTATGACTTATCCCTAAAGAAAAATGCTGCCTCGTGAGCATGTTTTATTGAGGCTAAGAGTCAAGCCATAAAACATCAGCCCTCACATCTGAGTGCCTGTTCGCTAAAACACTATTTATTTGTACATAAATATTTGTCTTTTCTTTGCAGGGATATATTTGCTTGCATATTCAAGTAGACCATATGTGTTAATTTTAAAAGTCCAAAGTGTTATAATGGTAATGTAGATTAGGAACTGATTATTTTGGCTTCCAGTTTTAAAAACTATATTAAACTGCTTCTTGCTTTATCTAAAGAATGCATACAAATACAATTTTCCTATTAAAGATTTAAAAATCACATAAAGCGATACAATCATGTGCTACATAGTGACATTTTAGTCAATAATGGACCACATGTAACATATATAGAAACCTGCTATCTCCCACTTGATATTGGCATTGTGGAACAAGTAGGGGAAATGAATAATATTCAGCAATGGTCCTGGGACATTTGGTTTTCCATATTAAAAAATATATAAATAAAAATATATATTCCATCTAGGTCTGTGTAAGCACACTCTATGATGTTATGTGGCATGACTGAGTCATGTGCTACATAACAATATTCTGGCCCTGATGAACCACATATATGATGGTGATCCTATGAGATTATAATGGAGCTGCTATTGACCTTGAAGACTTTCCAGTGGGACAAGATGTAGAGGTGGATTACTGTGATACTGATGATCCTAACCCTTTATAGGCCTAGGTTAATGTGTGTGTCTTAGTTTTAAACAAAAATTTTAAAAAGTAAAAAAAAAAAAAAATTAGTAGAAGAGAAAGTTTATAGAATAAGGACGTAAAAGAAAAAACCTTTTTTATAGCTGTACAATGTATTTTTAAAACAATTTTATAGTATTACAAGAGTCAAAAAGTTTTAAAACATTAAAAAGTTTACAAAGTAAAAAATGTTACAGTAAGCTAAGGGTAATTTATTATTGAAGAAAGAAAAATTTTAAAATAAATACAGTATAGGCTATGTGTAGAGTGTTCGTAAACTCCACAGTAGTGTACAGTATTATCCTAGGCCAGCCATCACATTCACTCACCACTCACTCACTGACTCACCCAGAGCAACTTCTAGTCCTGTAAGCTCCATTAAGTGCCCTATACAGCTGTGCCATCTTGTATCTTTTAACAGTACATATGCTGTACAAATGCTTACCTTAGATATACAAATACTTACCATTGTGTTACAATTGCCTACAGTATTCAGTGCAGTCACAGCCTTGCTGTACTGGTTTGCAGGCTAGAAGCAATGTGCTATGCATCTAGACTAGGTGTGTAGTAAGTTGTATCATCTAAGTTTGTGTAAGAACACTCTATGATGAGAACAATGACTAAGGATGCATTTCTTAGACTGTATCACTATCGTTAAGAAAGGCATTACTATTAAAATAAAATATGACAGAGCACACAGCTATTTACTGGTTTTTTGCATTTTATGCTATAAAATTAATTTTTGTGCATATGTGTTAGATTTGTTCCTTACGGAAAAAAATGAGTTTCTGTTCATTTGATATAATAAAAACATGGTAAATTAAAACTATTATGTGACTATATACATTAAGCACTTTAATGTGTGCTAAAATGATGAAAGTCTATACAAAGTCATGTGCCTGTTTGTATGCGACCTCTTATTATTTCTGAATTTCTGGACTATTTGGGGTTTTTTAAATTCTTAAAGCATGCTATGAAATTGTCTTTTCTAAATTATTAAAGAAAACAATCATACTTGCTTCCTGACTTCCACTGATAGAGCATGTGTATTTCCCAAACAGAAATGTGTCTTCTAATGGCTTTTAGCGAAAACTCAAAGTTACTTCTAAGGGACCTCAAAGGTGGAGTGATTGTTTCCACTTCTCATTTCTTTCTTTCTTTTTTTTTTTTCCTCCACAGCATTTGTAGTATGAAGTCAGTTTTCTCAGAAATCCATAGAATGGCTTAGATGCCTAGGCAGGTTATGAAAATGATATGCATAAAAAGCAGACAGAAACAATCTATACTGTGCTTTTATAAGAAAAGATATAAGCAGTCTTGTCAAGAGGGGGGTTGAATGTATTCATTCATGATGCTTTTTTTCTGTCAGGTGTTGATAACAGTTTCATTACACTTAAGTTTGAGCTTAAACTTGGAATGTAGCATTTGAAAAGGAAGTGCTGAAAGCAATCCTAAAACTTTTTTATGTCTCTTTTAAAAATAATTAAATGGAACAAAGGAAGAAAAGAAATGCTGTCACCTTTGTGTCAAATCAGCTTACTATGGGCTCTGACACAAAATGGAAACTGGAAAGGAAGTGCTGGTTAGCCTTTGAGGGTGAAATAAATTTTGCTGTTAGTTCATTCTGCACCCTTCCCAGGGATGTTGACAGAAATTACATGTGAGAATCCAATGGCTAAATGTGAGCTGCAATTAGCTCTCTATGGGAAATCCATGTGAAATCTACTTACACAAAAAGATCAGTGAATTAAATGTAAATTTCAGAAGAAATGGATTTTACATTTTGGGACTGAATGATCAAGGGTGTGCTTTATGATAAGAAGCCAAGTGACTTTTACTCTCAACTTTGGGTCCGGAAAATTTAGAGTGATAGTGTGCTCATTGAATCCTCTCATAATTAGAATACAAGAAATTGAAGCTATCTGAAAGTAAAAATTAAAGAAATTGACTGTACTTCTTTTTAAAAAACGCTAGGAAAAGCAATCCTATATGAGCAGAGACAGTTTGGTGGTTGCCAAAAGTCCAGGTGAGAGAGAGAGTTGACTACAAAAGGTGTTGGAGCTGTCTTGTATCTTGACCATGGTGACTACAGACTGCATTCACCAAAACACACTGAACTGAACATCAAAAAGAGTGAATTTTATTGGATGGAGATTAACCAAAAAATGTGCTAAAAATCACCATATCCAAAAGTAGTTTTAAGTTAAGGTGCAAAAGTTCATGAGTACTTGTTTCATCTCTTGACATGGTTTTTGATTGAAGGCAAGTGGAGGCAAGAAAGACAAGTCAGAGGGAAACTGCTCTGCGCCTCCAGGTCTGTTTACCCTGAGTTCTCAGCAGAGCTTTCATTGGTATTATTTAAAAAAAAAAAGTCACAATATTAAAAAGGAGGGAAGATGAATATAACAAACAGGAGAAGAGTCGCTGCCTAGGGTTAACAAATGTTAACATTGTGTCATTATGCATCACATTTTTATATGTAACTAAAATAGAAGATTGTAGATAATGGGGAAATATCCTATCTTTTCCTCTCCTGGTACATTCTACTACCTCCAGAAATGATTTTGAAAAATAATAGAGTAGGCCAAGAATTCTGGGAAAAATGATGACTGCTCTCTTCAGTAAATGCAGTGAGTTAGTCATGTTGATCACATATTGCTCATGTAATCACTGGGTATGGGTCTCCACAGTAGGTGCCTGGAGGAAGGCTGGATTAACACACACATGTTAAGACCTAAAAGAGACATAAACACATGGTGACTAGCTGGTTACACAGTGCTCAGTGCAGTCCTGGGGATTTGCACATTTGGTTTAATGCCTAAGGTGAATGAGGTTATTAAAATCTGAGTGCCCCTTCCTAGCACCCAGTTTTTCCAAGTTTCTCAGCTACTTCCCCCAGGAACTCAGGGAATAGAGTCTAGTTTACAGAGGAATAACAACACACGATGGGTCTGTGCTTAACAGAGTTAATAAAGTTTTGAGCTCTACAGAGTATCAAACCAAAAAAAACGACCACAAGAGAAAATAAATTTGATGCTAATGCCAAATCTGCCACATTAATTTAAAAGAAAATAACGTAGATGGCTTTTCAAGTTGCAAAAACTGCCCAAGCTGTGCAAATTTCCCCACTCCCTTTCTACTGCATTCCTGTCTCTGACAAGAAAATTGCCAGTCTTAATCCGAAATAAAGCAATTACCCAACAGAGATGTGTCATATTTATAGTCTGCCCTCGGTTACAAGAATAACTTGTTTGCTGCATTGAGAAAGTCACTCAAAATTGCTTGCTTAAATGTTTTGTGGAATTATCAGAGCCCCAGAGTAGCATATTAACCTAACTTGTTTTATACGACTCTGTTTGTGTAAGGACCGAGTGGTGTGACTACATGAGGCTGATGTCATTTTGCCATCACCTAATTTCCCCCAAGACTGTCAAAAACAAGAGTTGTTTCTTCAAGTCCAAACTTCTTAAAGTAGCATTTGAGTCTCTTTGCAACTGAACTCCAGCCTTGGTCTCCTGTTTTTCACTACTCTCAAAAGGAACCTTTGGATGCAGCCAAATTTGCTTGCTCGAAATGCAGCATCAGTGTTCCACTCCTTCGTCTTCTTTCTCCACACTCCTTCTCTTGGTCACTTCAGCCAATCTAATAACTTTAAGTGTCATCTAGATACCTGCAACTCCCCAAATTGCATCTTTACCTTTCTGCTGAATTCCACACGCATATTTCTGGCTACCTGACACTCCCACTTGGATGTTGAATGCCTTGTTACTTGAAGTGTGATCCTCAGATCAGCATCATATTACCTGACAGCTTGTTATAGTAGACATGCAGAACCTTGAGCTCTATCTTACACCGGCTGAATCAGAACCTGCATTATAACAAGATCCCCAGATTCATATGCCCATTAAAGTTTGAGAAGCACTGGTCTATGTCACAATTGGGGATTTAACACATCCTATCATTATGATGTTGTTTATTTTAGGCAACTATTCTATCAAATTATAAACCCTGCATGGTCATACACCATGGCTCATTTTGCTTATACTTCTAGCACCTAGCAGAGAAAATGCTAACAGAGTAGCTATACTCAATGTGTTCAATTACACTGAAATGCAAATAGGCAATTTTGCATGAAACCCTATTGCACTGGGGACTGGGGTGGAGGAAAGGTGACTGACTCATGTTGCCAGCCATTCACTAGCAGAGGCATCATTGCATATCATTGTGGCTTTATAAGCATGCAAGTGGCATCTGGTGACTGATTCTAGAAGAAGCCATATTGTTTTAGGATGTCAATTAAGTAATACTTTTGCAAGAAGTTACCACTGTATGATGCCAAAAATCTCACCCTTTCCCTGGTTTTTTCAAAATTTGAATTTGTCCAAGGAGCCAATTAGAGTCACTGCCCCATTTGTCCTGCTCTAACCTGGACATCTGTACAATAATTGGGGTATATCTGAGGCTTTTCCTTATAATATGTGTTTACCAACATCAGCCTGGGCTTATATGACATTACATTGGGCCTATGTTTTTCAGCAGAACAGATGAACATTCGCATTTCACTCTGAACTATGGCATTTCCTATTCAATTTCTCAGTTTTGTTCCTGTATCTGATGCTCATTTAAGAGGATTTCACAGAACCCACATAACCCACAGGATTTGTGAAAATCAGTGGGTAGTAAATTTCCCTCTCAGACAACCTCAGAATGGCCCTAATTTACATCGGAAATTGAAACAAGGGGATGGAAGTAGTAGCAATGGGATTACTATGGTCCAGCAAACTCAGAAGGTGGGGCTTCAGGCCTCTGTGCACTGGGGCAGAGTCAAAATCACTTAGTGATGCACTATTATGGAGGGGGAGATTGGTTCTAAAACAGAGCTTCTACTTGAACCCTGGCATTAGCTTAATCTTTATGTGTGCCTTAGGAACTAATGCTCACTTTCTATACAAATATGGCTCCAGCTGAAGTATCATTCTTGACTTTCCAAAGTATCTTCTGTCAATATTTTACTTTAGAGCAGAGTTTCCCAAGTGTGCCTGATGATAAGAATTACTTGTGAGCTTATTAAACACTTGCATTCCAGAGACCCACCCCAGACCTAATTAGGATTTCTAGGAACTTCCTGGAGAATGCACATTTAAAATCCAGGTGTTTCTTAACTGAATCACCTTCTACTATGTGTTTATTTCTGCAAATAGTTTTTATAAGGCAAATTAGAAAAGCTTCTCTGTGCTTTTTCATGCATCCAGTCAATAAGTTTTTGAGTAATTCCTGCATCCCAAGCAGTGTGTTAAGTGGAGAGACTAGAATAAGATCTAGTCCCTGCCTTCAGGCAGATCAAATCCCAAGGGAGATGACAGTAAAATATGCAGAAGACAATGTGGTGAGGCCCATGAAGGAAAAAGACACATATCAAACCCTACAGTTTTATCTGTTTGAAAGAAATAATAGTTCTACAAATGTAAAAATATATCCAAAACAGAATTTTCATGGAATTAGCATGTCTACCATTCCATATTAAAATGATATCCTTTTTCTGTTTTTCAGCTAGAGCCAAAAGAAACTTCAAGTTTGCACAGCACCTGGCAAAAAAAAAAAAAAAAAAAAAAAAAAAAGCAATGAAAAAATATTTATCGAAAAGATTATGGGATGGGAATGCC
>CAUYQU010011804.1:0-27848 GCA_963574635.1 Cheracebus regulus
TTTCTCCTTTTCTCTCTTTTTCTAAAATCTCTTCCTCTTTCTTTCTCTTTCATTTTTTTCTTTCTTTTGCAGTTTCTTTCTTTCTCCTTTTCTCTCTTTTTCTAAAATCTCTTCCTCTTTCTTTCTAAAAAAAAAAAAAATGTTTGGAACTGAAAGTGGTAGTTATACAACACTGTAAACATTTTAATGTCATGGAATTATGCACTTTAACATGCTTCATTGTGTGTTATATGAATTTCACTTCAATTAAACCAATAAGGCAGACACAAAAGAATACATATTATTCCATTTATGTGAAGTTCTAAAACAGGCAAGACCAACTTATGGCAATAGAGGTTGGAACAGGTGTACCCTGAGGTGACTGAAGGGGGCATAAGGGGCCTTCTGAAAGTCAGGAATCTTCCGTTTGCTGATCTGGGTGCTAGCGACACAGGGCCATGTTCACGCTGAAAAAATTCCTGGAGCTGTCCCCTTAAAATAAATGCGTGTAGTTTTCCATATGTATACTATACATACAAAAAAGTTTTGAAACTATAAACTTCTTAAAATAAGATTGCAAATTTTTTAAAAACTGTTACCATGGTGAATTAAAGGGTCCAAAGGGTCTCTGTGTATTATTTCTTATGACTGCATGTATCCGCGATTAACTCACAGAGTTTTTTTTAAAAAGTCAAAGAATTAAAATTTCCAGACTCCAATCCCCAAAGATTCTGGTCCAGGTCATGTGAGCTGAAGGCTAGGGAATCATCATTTTTTTTAAAATAAGCAACCTCCAACAATTCTGATCCAGCCCTGACCTTGAGAAACTCCAATTTAAATGAACTCCATCAACTGCTTAACTTCACATTTTCCATGAACCACATCTTGAGAGGGCTTGTAAAGGCATCTATCAACAACAGCACAGAGGATATTGGGAATAAAAAAGCTACAAATGATCCATGAGAGACTGCAAAAGCTAACCACTCTCGGGCTAGGATGAAACCCTGAAGAAAAATTAAATGAACTGTAAAAAAATGAATAAAATAGAAGACAATCAATGGTAAATAGACATAGAAACCTTTCTGAGCAATCACTGCAAATACAGTCATAAATATTATGCATACACCAGTGATTTTTCTTACATTTTCCATTAAGAAGTAATGGAATCAAAATAAGATAAATGATGTTGGAAGCTAAATATCCTTTAGAAAGTTATCAGCACAAAGTTTGAAAATTAGTGCAATATGCTTCGACTATGGTATGTTCTTCATCACAAACAAAACAATATTTCACTCCTGGGACTAGAAGTAAATAAAAAATATAGAAGTAAATAAAAAACAATTTGGTTCAACATTATTTGGGTCAGAGTTTTTTTTATCTGCTTTGCTTCAGGTCAAAATTCTTTGGAGTGATACACTTTGGCATTACTTCAAATTGTTTCAATGAGGATTTTTTTTTTGAAAAGTCTAGTTTGATTTGAAGTTCATTTTCAAAATAGTAAGTTAAGTCCAATTCCTATTCTGAAAAATTAAATCAAAGCTCATTCCCATTTTACGATTAGTTTGGTAGAAATCCCTATTACAACAGTTGGCAACCTCTAGACCATTAAATTAATGACCATTAAACCACAGATTCATTTCCCTGGCCCTTGCAAAGAGACAAAAGTTGGCATCTCTGTCCAAGACTTATTTCGAGCTATACCTTAAAATGAGGTACAGTGCTACACAAGCTCCTACAGGCAAAAGCAGCAGCTGTCACTCAGCTCTGGCAGACTGCAGCCCTGGGAGAATGCATGCTCCATGTGGCCAGATTTCATTTTTGCCAAGAGAAGTTAGAAGTCCAGATGTTTATATTAGTCTCCCCATTTTTACATGTTGACAACAAATTCCAATCTTTAAAAGCTAGTCTATGGGCCAATCAACACACAGCTGTGAAATGTCTCTTTTGCAATCTCTGGCCTACATCACTTTGTAAGATTAAGAAGGTCTCAAGTATCTCCAAATGCAAAATCGAAGCTTGCAAAAGTCTTCAGTTTTCCATATAATACAGGTTTCAGGCAAAGTAGCTCTTTGATACAAATGACAGTCCTAACAACAAATTTTATTACAATGCTTACATATTTAAAGTTTGAATTACCTCTTGCTACTTAAAGAAGAAACAATTAATACAGAAACAAGCCATTTAACCTGCATTGCAGTCTAACTACCAAGTATCAACTCACCTTTACCAAAAAAGCCAGATTAGTGGTCAGAAATGCCACATATCTTCTGATTACAACAAATAAAATTTGAAATACCTTTTTCCTTCTCAATAGTGAGTTAGATGAGCTTTCTACTCAGAATCCACAGGAAGTCATGGTATTTTTGTCAAAATATCAGAAAATTCATAAAATGTTATGGTATTTTTCTCAAATATCTTTAGTATAGACAATTTCATCTACAACTTTACCCAGTGGTAAACTGCCTATCAAGATAAGACATGATATTCTTTCTAGAACTAGTAATTTATAGCAAACACACACACATTCCCCATACATAGAGGTGTGTGGGAGGCGGGGCCACAACATTCAGGCAACATGCAAAAATAGTAAAGAGATTATCAGGTAAAATAAGTATAGGATGAGAATTTTGTCTATAAATTAGATAACCAGCCCCCATATATGCAAAAGTTGACTCTTCCATTCCCACCATGAATGTTAGTGACTTCAAGATCAAGAAAGTAGGCATATGACATAAAATAAGTATTAAATTTTGAGGAAATCCTGGCATTCAGATGGACAGGATTTACATAAGAAAAAATCTCTAGTAAACATAGAAACAGTAACAAGAAACCAACTCAGATATCTGTTCAAGTACCCTACCCATGAAATTAAAATTACTAGACCCAGGACTTGCCCTTCCATCTTCTCTCCCAGCATGCCCATTCACCATTTCTCTGCACTTATTTTAGGATATAGAGGATAGGCTTAAAGGATGTAAATCTATCAATTGTACTGCACTTAGTTCAGTTCTAGAAAAAATGCTCAATGAAAAGAAAGTAAAACTACGGCAAAACTTTTATTAGTAGTAAATTTAACTGCGTTAACCTTGTTTTCCATGACTAAATAATTATAGAATATGAACACTAATAGAGATCTATAACATAGAAATCACAAGAGGATTGTTAATTCCTTCTAAGTTTTGGTACAAGATTGATCTAAGAAGCAGAATTTTCATAACTGGAGCTAACTGGAAGTCACATTACTTGTTATCATGAGACTACAGAAAGCCAGGTCAGAAAGAAGCTAGACATATCATTCAATTTAATATCCAGTTTGTAAGTAGTTGCTAAATACAACTTAAAATATTTCCAAGGAAGTTATTATATACCCATGCGAATATGAACATGTTGTGCCAAAAACACAGAAAACATGCAGTTCTCATACAGCAGAGGGCGGTTTGCCATTATAAACACTCTTAAGTTAATCCTTATATAGGAAAATTAGTAGATATTTGCAAATTCATTTTCAGATCACTGAAAATTAAAGTCAGAAGGCTTATTTTCATCTATGTATCAAAAAAAAGGTACATGAGATTATTTCTGTAGTGATGCTGCCTATTCTTAGACTTATCCTCAGTCACATAAAAACATTTTTACCCAAATACTTTCCCATTATAAACAATTAGGACATGCTTTACTGAGCTATATATTATGTTTGAGGTTTTAGCCAATTAATATTACATTTATAGAGTAAAAATTTCAAGAGTTAATGAACTTTATCCAATAAGTTTCAGCAGGGTTAGCCACAAAACACTTTTAATAGGCCCAAATGAAGTATCTTTCATTCATTAATACAGAATCACAAGGCATACTTAGAAATCAGAGGCTCAATTATGTTAAAAAAAAGTTCCTAAGGAAACAAAAAGCTTTCCATTTTTGTTCTGTAACTGCTCCTAAATGAAAAGATGTTCTTTATTTTTTTACTTTCTCTCTTTTCTTTCTATCTCAGGACATATTTACAGATGCACTGGCAGCTTTACAGACATCCTAAAAGTTCTTGCTGCAGTTGATCAAAGTTGGAATGCCTGAGGAAATTACTTAACTTAGCCTGGAATTATATCTAGCCAAATAGTTAGACCACTCTACTTTTAACATGTGTTAAAGTAATATTTTAGCTATCCTGGATGTAAGCTGAGAGAACATTTGTTTGCATCACACTCTGTGAACACTTGAGTCAAATATAATATGTTGAATACCAGGTTTTAGTATCTGTGACAGTTCATTTTTTTTAACTGTTCAATTCACAAAAGACAGCATACTTTATTAAAAAAAAAAACCCTCACACAACAACATATGTAGTAGAAACTACAGCTTTTTATGATCTTCTTAAAGTGCCCAAGTGTTTCTGGAAATGTCAGGAAAAAACTGAACTAATGTTAATATTTGTTCATTAGAGCATTTGTTGAGCTGAAACAAAATATTCTGTCCAAAAAGAATTTTTTTTACTTTTTCTTACACTGCCCATTATAAGCTCAAGATATTTTTCTGCATTATTTAAAATATTTTCATAAAAAGGTATCACACATCTGCACTTACCTCCTATTACTAACCTGCCTAATTTACAAAGATATATATAACATATTTAAGCAGAAAATGACATCACAACACTTTATTTTCACACTTTTTAAATTGAAAGCCACAGAATTGCAGTACAAAGACTTATTTGTCAAACATAACACAAATCTCTAAAATAAAATACTGGCTTCAATAAACTATCACATCTGAAATAGTTTTAAACTTTGTTTTAGTTGGATCCTTTATGATGTCCACAAAGAGGTTAGCACACACAGTACCTGAAATTGTCCTTTCCATATGAGCTACAACAGAAAAGACAAATGTAGCTGTTTCTCCACTACTGCCAAATTTGGCAGCCACTTATACTTGCCTTCAACCTAAATAATTATACCTTTCAACCATATTGACAATAATAAGGAAATATCACTCAAAAAGAACCTAACAGACCATGGAATTATAACAATTTAAACCATCCTTTTACCAAATGACATGGTCAGAACTGGAGAGGAAAGAGGATACTGCTAACTTTTAAGTCCTCCACTAATGTTTTTGTGTTTAATAAACAGACTTCTAACCCACTAGAAAATGTTCCAAATATTTGCACATACTCCAGAAAAGGGAACCATAAATAAATTCCCCACTCTAAATGCGTTATAGTGTTGATGCCCAGTGCTACAGTATATGTGTGTCATAAACCGTCAGGAAATGTGTACTTGATACAGGAGGCTGGATCCTGAGTGAGAATGACTCCCAGAAAAAACTGCCTGGCAATGGGAATGGCTAAAGAACTGTTGTCAACTAGTATGCCTAAGATCCAACATTAAGCTGATTTCTATAGTGAGGTACAATCCTTCATCATTCTAACACTTAGGTAAAGAACACATGAAAGAGAAAGAACACATGGAAGAGACAGAAAGAGATAGAAGAGTAAGATTTAGGATCTTGATGAGAATCTTAAAAATCGTGTAACTTAAATTCCTTCCTCATTCTTTTCCAGATTCTGAATAAAAGCCTGGGTTTGAGAGACACAAGAAAACTGAAGATCAAAAGGTGGTCTTTGAAATTAAATACCATCATACCAGCCTGTGATTTTCCAAACACAGAAAAATCTTTTAGCCTATCTCCTTCATTATGAAAAGTAGATATTAAAGTATAAAACTGATGCCACAAATGATATAGATCCAAACGCAAATATATATATATATATATATATATATATATATATATATATATGCACAGAGAGAATGATTCAAAAATTACAACACTATAAATCCTAGTACCAATGAACCTAATTAAATCCCATTTGGGTAATATCCCTATTAATATGGGACTAGAAGACATATTACACTCAAAAATCCAAAAGTCTAAATTGCTTCCACATAGTCAAAACACAGGATTTCCACCAACTCCACCACATTACCATATGTGGCTTTAAGTAGCTCAAAACTGAATTCCAAAATGATGTCTATTTTTGACAGTAACAACTCCCAGAGAAAAACAAGGACACACACATAAAGTTTTATGCTCCTCAGGAACTGCTAGGTCTGATCTTGGACCCTCTCTTCTAGTACATTCAGCCAGGATGTATGTATCTGATGAGGTCCATGTACCTCATCAAGAAATGACCAAAAAAGGCTAAAACAGTTCTTCATGTTCCCATCGCTACAAAGTAAAAGCATGACAAGCTCGATACTTAAGTGTTTTGACTTGGTCAAAAGCTAATACCGGGTTTGCTACAGTATAAAATTAATCTAGAATGTAATCTTTTAAAAAAAGGGTGGTAGGGGGAGAAATTACTGCTTTTCCATTAAGCAGGTACTTTGTGCTAGAGAACATGTGTCATTTCTAGGGTCTCAGAAAAAGAACAGATGTATCTATGTGTAAACATAAACAGTAAGTTACAAGTTGCCCCTTAATACTAAAGGCAAGAATCAGCATCAGTACTCAAAAAGTGTGTTAAAAAAAGCGTAACTTACTTTTACTGTCCCAGGCTAAATGGGCTTTGTCTGGTGCTTCTTTGTCTGCACATGGCCACCCACAGCCTGTCTTCTAATTAAATCAATGCTCTAGCAGCAGAACAAGCAAACAAGTTGCCTCCCATCTGCGTACAGCTCTTCAGGACACATTTCCCTTGTTCAGAAGGTGGAAATTCTTGGGAGAGGTGATTTTCTCTGCCTCTTCACAAGAAGAACATGGATACTTGGCTGGATGCAACTCCATGAAGTGTAACTGTGTGTGTACACCTCAAAAAATAAAACAAAAAATGCAGAGAAACATAAAGACTCCATAAACAGCTAGAATACACAGAAATACTGAAGCACCACTGGAAATACTGCTAAACAGACAGGCAAAATAGGATCTTTGAAATAATCAATAATACCAAGTTAAGAAAAAAAAGGAGAAAGAGCATCTAAGGTCAAAACTCAAATTTCATATAATGAAAACACTGTAAGTACTACAAAAGAAAAAAGGTAAATCTTCCACTTCACATACATAGAAACAAACCCCTCCCCCCAACCCACTTACAGAGAATAAAAGGTATTATCAATGGAAGAGAAAAACAAGATTTTCAAGGGTGGTAGGTCTAAACTAGAATCCACATTATAGTTAATGAGCATTTATGTAAATGTGAGCTAAATGCATCAAGCTATCTATCCAATGTGGTCAGCTCTACTGGGGGGCAGAGGGTGGAGGGGAAAGAGCAAGGGATCACTCTGCTTATGAAAAGATAATTTCTACAAAAAATAAAAATGTACAGGAAACTGGAGATGCTCATTTATTTAAATAATTTTAAACTTCCCAAATAACAGAAATGACCTTAAAGCAGATGCCCCTCCTTTTTCACAATAAAAACTAAATAACTGAAGTAGGGTAAGAAGCAGGGTGTGGTTAAGCATCTGCTCACAAGAAAATTGCTATAAGTTTGGTGAGAGAAAAGGGAAATGTATCAGCCCTTCCCAATGCCCCCTTCCATCCTAGGTATGTCCATATGCCATCAGGAAGCCACACCATCTCCATGACCACTAGGCATTTCAAGGACTGGCAGGCCTTAGAAGTTTTTTCTATCCCCCTGAGGTGCACAGACAATTCCAGCCAGAAGTATAAAGCCCAGGAAAGGGCATAGGTCCTATTCCTGCAGCTGCACAAGAGACCTGGGCTGGGGTTCACTCACAATGAACTACTCAAGTGCGACTAAAAACATTCTGGAGATTCCTGCCTTAAGGAAATGCAGAGCTGGCTGGGTGCAGTGGCTCACACCTGTCAATCCCAGCACTTTGGGAGACCAAGGCAGGTGGATCGCTTGAGGCCAGGAGTTCAAGACCAGCCTGGGCAATATGGCAAAACCCTTTCTCTACTAAAAACATAAAAAAATTAGCCAGGCATGGTGGCGCACACCTGTAGTCCCAGCTACTCAGGAGGGTGAAGCATGAGAATCATCTGAACCCAGGAGACGGAGATTGCAGTGAGCCAAATTCACACCACTGTACTCCTGCCTAGGCAACAGAGCAAGAATTTGTCTTAGCCAAAAAAAAAAAAAAGAAAGATGTAGAGATACAGACAAATATATAACAGTATTACATATAATAATATAAATACATAGGAAAAAATACCTACTTTCTTTCTCTTACATACCAAAATATCAGTCTTCTGAATAAGAAGTTATTCTTAACTTCTTATTTAAGTTAATAAGTTTATTAACTTATTAACTAGTTTATAAGCAAGCAATATTTGGATTACACAGAGATCAAAGACAATGAACTGTTTTTAACAGAATGATATAAAAACTTGGCCCAATATAATCTGCTCTATAAACACTAAAGCATTTGGATAATAACACTAACGCATGAACTAGCATCTCCACTGATAATAGGGAGCTTTAAAGCATCAATCAAGTGAACAAAAAACTTCACAGTCCAATTTTAATAACATAAGTTCAAAAAAAGATTTTTAACAAACGAACCAGTATACTTTGCCTTTCACTATATGAAATTTAAAAGCTATTCCAGACTTTTAAATTTCATATAGTGAAATAGCACGGTGGCTCACACCTGTAATCTCAGCACTTTGGATGGTCAAGGAGGGCAGATCACGAAGTCAGGCATTCAAGACCAGCCTGGCCAACATGGTGAAACCCCATCGCTACTAAAAATACAAAAATTAGCCAGGCATGGTGGTGCATGTCTGTAATCCCAGCTACTCAGGAGACTGAAGCAGGAGAATCACTTGAAACCGGAAGGCAGAGGTTGCAGTGAGCTGAGATTACGCCACTGCACTCCAGCCTGGGCAACACAGCGAGACTACGTCTCTAAATAAATAAATAAAGCTATTTCTATCACTATTCTTAACACACGTATTCTGCCTACCAAAATAATCCATTTTCAGAATGAATTAACCAAAATTTCTCAAAGGTTACAAAAAGATCTTCAAAATATCTGCCAGATTCATCAGTTTTCCCACAAAAGATTATAAATTACCTCCCAAAAGTCTGTCATTTATATTTCACCTATTATTACTCATTAGACTTTTAAACCAGGTCTTAGTACTTTTTCAGAAAAACACCAATGTGCAAAAGGAGGTTCAGGCAGTATTTTACAAATAGTTCATTTTCTATCATAATCCATGAAATACTTTCTACTTTAGAAACAATCCTAAGAAAATAGTAGCATCATGACTCACCCACCTCTATATCCAATTTCCTCAAAAAAGAAATTCACATAAGAAGTTATACCACGTGAAATATGAAAAATTATGGTCTGGAATCTTAAATCCACTGTCACTACTTGATCCAAAACTATTTTGAAAGCAGCCAAAAAAGCAACTGTCATCCAAGTGTGTAGTCTGAGACATGAAGACCAAATTGTTTCACAATATTAATCTTCTCTGCTGTGAGTGAAACCAGAGTTGTACCATCCAGTGAACAGAACTCACTTTCTCATCAGTTATTAAGATAATCTCAAAAAAGCTATATGAAACAGGGGTGAATCAACAATAAATCATTAAAATATGATCTATAAACTGACCTTTCCATTTCCTTCCCTACATTTTGAAAATAAAATACACTTTGGAGTATTATCATTTGCATTTCCACACTGCAGAACACCTCTCATACAGGAGCAGCCACCTTCCCTCCCAAAACTCTAAAAAGAGAAGGTGGTCAATTTAATAGACAGAAACTTTTGCACCTGCTCCCTGCCCTTTACTTAAATGAACAAAACACCTCATTCTGGTGTCCAGAAATGACAGTCTTAAGATGACACCACTTGTCTGCAGTGGTGGTGAAGAAAAATGAAACCACACAAAATTATCAATTTCTAAGAAAAGCTAAAACATGATATGTCTCCATAAGGCCCTTTAGTGTGCATGTGGTATTTACACACACATACACACACACGTATTTTTGCCTTTTCTCTTCCTCCTCCACTGCATCGAGTTAAGATCAGTGTACTTTTCACTATTTGGGAAAATACAAATATCACATTTTTAAAATAAAAGGCCAGATACTCTTTCTAGGCAATTAAACCATTTCAGTCATTTCAATCCACAATTAGTATTTAAGGAATTCACATCAATTTGAATATCTGCCTAAGTAATAACAGGCAAGTTTTTAAAATATTTTATTTATTGTTTCCTTAAGCTAAGTGGCAAGAAAATAATATCATTTTTTAAATCAGAAAGTATATCCCAAAGTCTAAAGATAAAGGTATAATGATTCTTCACACCTGTTCAATAATTCTGACATGACTTAACTGAACAAACTGACCAAAACTAAAGATAAGTGTTTACTCTCAAACATAACACATTATAAACAATGCTCTCCAGAATTTTTCCCAGCACTTTTCAGTATTCTGAAAGGACTTAATACTGTTACTTATTGTTATTTATATTTTTCTTTCTTTTTTTTTTTTTTTTTTTGAGACAGAGTCTCTCTCTGTCACTCAGGCTGAAGTGCAGTGCCACGGTCTCGGCTCACTGCAACCTCCGCCTCCCAGGTTCAAGCGATTCTCCTGCCTCAGCTTCCCGAGTGGCTGGGATTATAGGCATGTGCCACCACGCCCAGCTAATTTTTCTATTTTTAGTAGAGACAGGGTTTCACCATGTTGGTCAGGCTGGTCTCGAACTCCTGACCTCGTGATCTGTCCGCCTTGGCCTCCCAAAGTGCTAGGATTACAGGCATGAGCCACCACACCCAGCCTGTTACTTATAATTTTCTAAGTACAGCAAATATTAGAATCCAATCTTCTTATATCTTTCTATTGACCCAAGCTATTACAATACTTCCCCAACTGAACTCCATCTCAAAACCTATCCTGTTTTAAGGTAATGAATCTCAATTATGCAAGGTGACAGAAACTGCAGGGGGTAGTATAAGCATGATTTCCAAAGTAATTCTTAAGATTTAGGAAAATTCTTTGTTAGTGTAAGCTTAGCTTTAAACTCTTAACGTATATTTCAGTCAAAGAGTCCATAGAAAAATGAATTTTTAAAGGTAATTATTGAAATTCTTCTACAAATTTAATAATTAAAAGTTGAGGCCGGGCACAGTGGCTCATGCCTATAATCGCAGCACTTTGGGAGGCCAAAGCAGGTGTATCACTCGAGCTCAGGAGTTTGAGACCATCCTGGCCAACATGGTGAAAATCCACCTCTACTAAAAAAAATACAAAAATTAGCCAGGTTTGGGGTGCATGTCTGTAGTCCCACCTACTCGGGAGGCTGAGGCATGAGAATCACTTGAGCCTGGAAGGCAGAGGTTGCAGTGAGCCAAGATCACACCACTGCACTCAAGCTTGGGCTACAGAATGAGACTCCATCTCAAAA
The DNA here is from genome assembly GCA_963574635.1 of Cheracebus regulus. Lineage (NCBI taxonomy): Eukaryota > Metazoa > Chordata > Mammalia > Primates > Pitheciidae > Cheracebus > Cheracebus regulus. The sequence goes on from CAUYQU010011804.1 coordinate 11,353, forward strand.
AAAAAAAAAAAAAAAAAAATATATATATATATATAAAATAATTAAAAGTTGAGGTGTGGGATGCACTAAAGTCACTTGGGGGAAGCATTCTATGCTGCTACTGTCCTTAAGACTTATTCCAATCAAAAATAATAGAACGAAAATTTTTTCCCTTTAAATTCATACCCACACTCTTAAAAAAACACAAGTTATTCAAAATTATAAATTCACTTACTTAGGAGAACCTCATTATTTCAAAATGTATTTTTATCATTTTTAAGTATTAATAAGCAAACCCTTTTAAAGTAGGATTCAACACTAGGGGAAAACAGAATAAAATATTAAACATGATACAGAAGTATGACTTAGGAAAATTAAAGTTATTCTAACATGAAAAGAGAAACTTAATTTTATTCAGTTTTCCATTCATAGTTGCCATTCTAGTATATTTTCCAGCTACTCATTAACCTTCTTTCCTCAGACCTACACTGAATCCATGCACTCAGTAATTCAGGATATCACCTTCTGCACAAAGAACAGTAATTTTCAACTAACAACTGAATTAAGTTAGACAAAGCCCTCTTTGTGGTCTGTTTTGAGTAAAGGTAACATTTGGTGGTAAATACATCTATCTTCTTTCTTATGTCATTTTTCTCCTCTTATCCTCAACATATAATAACCTTTCTTTGATGCTGTAAAACTTGTCATTAATAGTTATCATAAACATTCACCTCATACCATTTTCAAAGCACCTCACAACAGTAATAATTGCTAACAGTTATGGGGTGCTTACTACATACCACACACTGTTCTAAGAGACTGTCATATATTTGGTAACATATTAATTTAGCTAATCTTTACAACTCTATGAAATGGGAATTATTATCCTCATATAATAAGTAGGGAAAATGAGTCAAGGACAGACTGTGCCATACCCAGGGACACATGGCTAATGACTGGTAGAGCTGGTATGAAATGTATCAGTCACATGCCATGTCGGATTCAATAGAACTAAGTGCCCACCATATACTTTCACCTTCCTCGACTACATTAGGACCAATCTGACATTACCAAGAGAAATTAATCTACAAAGCATGATTAAAAGCTCAGGTCCACAATTAAGCATGAGAATATACAGAAAACACAACTAGGACTTTTGGTAAACACCAGGGCAATTTTCACAAGGAAAGGTATGAAAGGGTATGTGCCTTGGTCTGACAGCCGAAATACAAGGGCCACAACCCAGTCAATCTGGAAATGTCGACTTTAACTATCATCTCCTCCCTCAAACTCATCATTGTTTTATCATCATGTCTTACTTGATTCCCTAAGTAGTATTCGCAACCAGAAAAAGTATTTTTCACAATAATTCTCTCAAATCTATCTTCTCCAAGTTTGAGCAGCAAGTCAAACTTCTGAAGACCTCAATATCACCTGCACCAATTCATCAGGCTTCCAAATAAAGAGTTAACTGAGAGAACCTCACTCTAGAGTATAAAAAATTATAGCAAACGTGAGAGCCTCCCCACTCAATTCTTCAATGTCCACAGTAAATTGGGGATAAACCTAAACATCACACTGGGACAAGGCATACTTCACGGCACACAATTTCAGGGTATACATTTAACTGCTAGGATCATGAAGAATCTTCTCCTTCTACTTTAGGCACTTCTAGACAGCTGGAATTTTTTTTATTTTTAAACAGAACATACATCACTTTTGGGGGGTTAACTTCAAGGATTTTCCTACTGAAAATGGGAAACTTAAGTATCCAATCACCATTAACTTTGAATTCATGAATCTCACAAAAAAAAAAGGAAAGGAATTTAACTTTTATATTACTCAGAAAAGTCACCAATGAAAACAACAATATCACAGGCTTCTTCATAACTTTGCTAATATTGGTGGGAAACACTGGTCATATAATTACGGTTGACTAATTCAACAGTTTCATGTCATTTAAGAACAACAAAGATAAATTCACAAATATTTTAAATAAAACAGAAAAAAGAAATACCTCAAGTTCCACCAGTGCTGCAGTCACTGCATCAGTTGCAAGAGCACCAGCCTGCAGCTTTTCAATTGCCTATGAAACCAAGGGGAGAGAGATTATTCATTGCAAAATCACAACTTCTCAAACTTTCCAAAAGCTTAAAGAAGTATGGGAGATACTTAGATTAATAAAAATTGACCACTAGTTCCATTCCATACTTTAAGATATAAACTACTCAGATTTAAAATAAGCAAGTGTTTATATTTATAAGGTTAATTGGTGATATGGCTTACTTAATATTACTCAAAACAATAAAATCTAGCTATTAAATAAAAAGTGCAAGGAATTTAGTGAGCTTCATTCATTGTAAGGCATTTCAAAATAGCCACAGAAATCTCAAACTAATCATTTCTCCTCCCACTGTTAATATTCTCCACACCGAAAAAGAAGTGACTCTCAGTCACAGGGGCATGCCAGAATCTGAAGATAAAGGCATCCATTTGACAAAAACATTTCTGATACTCTAATATAAAGTTTAAATCAAGATGAATCATATCATATTATAATATAAACTACATAGAGTAAAGGTCTATTAAATCACCTGGCCTTGAGCATAAATTAGGAGAGAAAAACAGAGAGAAGGGAAAGTCTTTTATAAATGAATTATTAACATTCCAATTTGGTCAACAAAGAGAAAGCTCAAAACTAAGAGTTGTATACTTCATTAAACTTTTAAGACGTTTGTGCATTGTAAATACTGAAAAGGCTAAGCATACAATTCAAATGTATTAGATTTCTAGGAGTATAGTTACATAAAACTTATTTATTTCAGATGATAGAAAAATTTCACACTTTGAAAAATAAGAAAAAATATAAAATAACTTAGAGAACCTTTAGCTTTACTATTATAAATTTCGAAAGAACAAAATCCCTATAGCAAAATATTCTTATTTATAGGATCTCATTCATAAGAAAAAGCTTGAATCTCTGAAAAAGTGTAATCATCTTTTAAATGTTATGTAAATATCAATGAAAAGAGCAGAAAGAGACCCATATTTACTTGATATACAATATCCAACTAGGTCCTATTTGCATAAAAAGTAACGGAATGTTTGCCTACAAGACTAGTCAGAATCAAAATAAAAACAAACATTTCTTTTGAGTCCTTTACCTACTCCCATATTAAATATTCAACAATTTAGCAAAACCTCAAAAACCAATGGGGAAAAAAGCACAAATGAGTACAAGGACAAAGCTGAACTCAGGAATGACAATGAACTTACTCTTACAAACTATGCAATGAAAAACAGAATGAAAACATATCGGATAATCTCTCTTAAAAAAGCACCCATTTTAATTTTTTTATTTATTTTTTTCCCTTCATGGAAAAATATACTGACTGCCTTTAAGCTGTTTTCTCTATCCTGTCTCCAGAAGTTCAACATCATTGCAAAGATTAAAAGAGATATGATTGTGTGCCCACAATTACAAAAATACAGACTTTAATCTGGGAAAGGAAGATAAAGAGCTAAGCATCATGTGGAAAATTAAAAACACAAAACAATCCACTACAAAAATGAGCAAAATAATTTTGTGGTCCAAACTGGAAGAAGACTGTCCTAGAAATGAAACTTTAAAATGTTGAATTTTAAGGTAAAACAGCTTGGGTTCAAAACTGAAATGCTTAGATCATACGCATTGTGTTCATACCTTCTGACAAGCTCTTTTGCATACATGTTTATATTCCTTGGCTTTGGATTCAGAATGATAACCTGCACCTGTAGTAGAAAATAAAATCCAGTTGTTAATTATTAAAATATCAAGAGACCAGGCCGGGCGTGGTGGCTCACGCCTGTAATCCAAGCACTTTGGAGGCCAAGGCGAGCAGATCACCTGAGGTCGGGAGTTCAAGACCAGCCTGACCAACATGGTGAAACCCCGTCTTTTTTTTTTTTGAAGAAAAAAAAAAGAGAGAGAGAGACTTTGTTTATGTTGTATAAATAGTCCATATAAACTGGTGCTGTCCTAGTAAAAACAAAACTATTGCCCTAACTGTAGGGAGTTTTATGACTTCTTTCTCCAGGGTAAGCCTTTTTAGTATCATGACTTATCTCCATTCTCAAAAGCTCTTTTCCTGCCAAAAGCTCATGTCCCCAAAGAGGCTTCACCAAGGTCACCTTCGCTCTTCCTTTCAAGAACCTCTTTCCAAAATCAGGAGTTCTTTTGGTCTGGAGCTGATAACCCAGAAGGTAGCAGAAACAGAGTCCCTTCAGGTCCTCTCTGCTGACCTTCAGAAAGCCCCTGCCATTTGGGAAGTGACTGTTCCAAATCCAGAATTCATAAGAATAATTCAGAAAGCTGGATCATTTCTGAGTAACATTTGAAGTTGAGGCATCTTACATCTCACATGTCTATAACCACCACAAATCACACCATTCCTAACCTAACACTTCACATCCTCTCACCCGCCAGAATGTAGTTCAGGGGGTCTCTGAAAGCTCAGTGACAGCACATTCATGACCTTCTATGAGAATTTTTGGTGGTCTCTGTCTTTTAATCAAATACCCAAGGACTTTCTCAAGAGAATGGCTCAAATAAAACAGTTTCCCTACAAGGATTCTTAACTTGCTTAGTTAGGGACTTAAGAATAATCTAAACAAGAAGGCAACAAAAACAAGAGCGCTTAAACTCTTAATTAGGCCTCTCCAATCAAAGTTTGTTAACAGAGCACTGAACTACCTATCCTTAGCCACCCCTAAAGCCCCATAGGGGTCCAATGTAAGGAAGGTTAACAACTACATCTCAGCCAGGTACAGGGGCTCATGCCCGTAATCCCAGCACTTTGGGAGGCCAAGGTAGGAGGATCATTTGTGGCCAGGAGTTTGAGATTAATCTGGCCAACATGGAGAAACCCTATCTCTACTAAAAATACAAAAAATATTAGCCAGGCATGGTGGCACATGCCTGTAATCCCAGCTACTCAGGGGGCTGAGGCACAGGAATTGCTTAAACCTGGGAGGCAGAGGTTGCAGTGAATCAAGATCGTGCCACTGCACTCCAGCCTGGGCAACAGAGTGAGAATCTGACTCAAAAACAAAACAAAACAAAACAAACATGTTTTCCATTTTAAAAAAAGAAAAAATGCTACATTTCTAGGCCTTAGGAGTCCTCCTACAGGTCTGCAAACTCCAATACAAACCTAACCCACCTTTCCTCAAGGCAGAGAAAGCACTTGCCCACCAAACTATCATACGAGGACCCAGGAAAGCAGAGATGCCTAAGCCACCAGAATATACCCAAATCCTAAAGCCTGTTTCTCAAGAGAACTTTGAACATTCACAGAGCCTGTGCCAATATTTAATAGGCCTGTCTTCATGGTTCTCTAAGAAAAGGTGATACCAAGTTGGCTGTCTTACATCTCAGAGGCCCCAATCTTTCAGCAGCATTTCCTAAAGCATGGGATACTATTCCAAATAGATGACTCCAGTGTAATGGACAAGGGCACTAAATAGTCTTAACATGTAAATCCTTTTGAAAGAATAAAAGTCTCAGTAGGGCCCCAGTATATCTTTAATTCCTGGTTAACATTTGCTAATTTCCCCATTTAACAATGGAAACGCAGGCTCAGAATCCAAGCCACTGACAAACAGGATCCAGTTAAAACTTTAAATTAGAGTGTTTTGTTTGCACTGTGTTTTAAAGTTATGTTCTCTTTATGGCAAGTGATACTGCTATTTCATTTAAGTAATCATAAACTTCATCTTTCAAATGTAAGATGAAAAAAGTTTAGTTGTTTGAATATTAGAACAGTATAGGCAGTGGGAAAAATCAAGAATCTACTATACAAATCATAAAAGTTTGACCAAGTCTACTCTAGTGCTAAAAACAAAACTGCTCTACATTGAATGAGGATGTGAATTTTTGACCCTTAAATGTGCAAGATATATACTTCTGCACAACCAATCACTCTACCTGACTTTCTAATAATTTAAAAGTGAGGGTCAATCTTAATTCACACAATATCCTACCATAACTCTGAGTACCTACTCTTCTTGCTGGTCCCCAGCACCAACTCTACCTGAGAGTATGAAATTAAATAATTCAAACCTAAAACTGTTGAATCATTAAATCATTCTGAGACTTGAGAGGAATGTGGTTGTGCAGCCTGAGTCACACAACATGCAGCTGCAACTTTTGCCTTTTTCCTGTAAATAATCAGGAAAACCAAACAACACCAGAGAAAAGACCCTCTCAGATCACTGCCCCTCCTCACAAAGTAAAAAGTAATCTCACTTAGGATGTAACAATTTGTAACCCATCAAATTGCTGTAACTTATGCACTGGTCTCCTATGGAAAATGTTACTATCCTGCTAAAATTTTTCTCTCTACTTATATAAATGAAACCTTAACTTCTCCACTTTGGAACGCTGACCTCATTTGTTTGGAGTCAGTGTTTCCCAGGTGGGCATCCTCAAGCTTTGTGCATGAAATGCTGAATCCCATTATTTAAGGTTGGCAGAGCCATTATCATCTAGTTTGCCTAAAAGAGGAGGGACAGGGTCATGATAGTAATAAAAAGTAAGGCTTTCTAACTAATTGAAGCTTTATGTTATTGCTTGTTACAAGGTTCAGATCTTTCTTTTACACTTTCCAAACACTCACTCTGAATACAGTAACTCACTGGTACCATGGAAGATGCACCATCAACACAGTGTAGTAGAGAGAACACAGACTAGGAGTCTGAAGGCAGAAGCTCTAGTTCCAAGTCTACTTTTAGCTAGGTTATTTCTGGTAAATTCACCTCACCTCCTTGTAAAAGCATCTGTGAGACAATGGAATTAAACCTGGTTTTTGTTTTTTGGATTTTTCTTTCTTTTTTTTTTTAGATACTCTGGATTAGATTCACATAAGGCTTCTCGGGTTATCAGTCTAGATACAGCCAAAGGTTAATGGCCAGACAGGACACCAGTTTCACGAGAGGAAACAGTTCTTCTCCTCATTCCATATCAAAGTAATCCTCTGCCATCTTGCTTGACTACCTAGGTAATGTAAAAAGGAAATCCAGACATTCCTTCTCTCTTCACAGAAGTCACAGAAAGTGGATTCTGAATGCAAGAAAATAAAAATGGCCAAAGGAAAAAGAGCCCACTGAGGAAATCTGGGCAACCCAAGACCTTTCAAAGATGGGAGACCCAGGAGATGAACTGTGTCTGTCCTCATGGTCCTCTGAAGTAGAGAGATCGCAGGCTGACATAGTGCCAAAAGCACTAGAATGAGACATAAAGGCATACATAGTTGTTTCTTAGGCTGACTCTAGCATCAACTTGCAGTATGGCTGAAATCACCTAAGTCACTTAATCTCTCTGGTCTTAAAGTTCTTCACTTACAGCATTAAGAAGGTGGGCCAGGTGCGGTGGCTTATGCCTGTAATCCCAGCACCTTGGGAGGCCAAGGCAGGTGGATCACCTGAGGTCAGGAGTTCTAGACCAGCCAGGCCAATGTGGTCAAATCCTGTCTCTACTAAAAATACAAAATTTAGCCAGACGTGATGACAGACATCTGTAATCCCAGCTACTTAGGAGGCTGAAGCAGGGGAATCACTTGAACCTGAGAGGCAGAGGTTGCAGTAAGCCAAGATCACACCCATTGCACTCCAGCCTGGACAACAAGAGTGAAACTCCATCTCAGAAAAAAAAATTACTTTGTCTGGTTTTAATACTACTTAACCTAAATATATCTATTATATAGGGTTAAAGTAAATAATGGGGTAGGGAAGTGAAGACCTAGGAAGAACTGCCATTATAAGATCTTTTAACTGGGGAGTAAAGGAGGTTCTCACTATATCAAAGTCAAACAATCGCTTTGGTTCCAATTCCTCTCTGGCAGTTTTGCCTCCTCCAGATGTGAAATGCTATTCTCAGTGTACTTCAAGACAGAAAAAGAAAAATCGACATTTTGGCATCTTCCAAGCCATCCACAAAGCTTACCTGCATGTACCAGCACAAAGCCTCCTCGTTTCTCTTTATAGGACTGCTTTGTTTCTAACTCTTTGGCTGTTATTTTACCAGCCGAAACCTGAGATGATCTGGAAGGCAGCCCTTCTCCAGAACTCATCCCCTTTTCCATGGTCATTCTCCAAGATTACCATCTTCTATTGAGAAAGGGGCATACTTCCATCCAAAAGTAATTGCAGGAGAGGAATTACCCTAGAGGAAAACAGGCAAAGATGGTATACATTTCTTTCTACCAAAACACAAGTTACTTACACAAATTCATGCAAAGATAACTTTCAAAAGTCCTAAAGTTATTTAACTGAGTAACACAAAAAAGGTATCAAAGTTATTTATTAAAATTATTTTTTCTTGCTCCCATTGAGGTTGGATAAAATTATTTAACTGGGTAATATAAAAAGGTTAGAACTTAAATCTCTCTGTCCGCTGATAGTACCTGCTTGGGCCCAGGCACAGTGGCTCATGCCTGTGATCCCAGCACTTTGGAAGGCTGACGTAGGTGGATCACCTGAGGTCAGGAGTTCGAGACCAGCCTGGACAACATGGTGAAACCTCACCTCTACTAAAAATACAAAAATTAACCAGACATGGTGGTGGACACCTGTAATCCCAGTTACTCAGGAGGCTGAGGCAGGGGAATCGCTTAAACCCGGGAGGCAGTGGTTGCAGTGAGCCAAGACCGTGCCACTACACTCCAGCCTGGGCGACAAGATCGAGACTCTGTCTCAAAAAAAATTAAAAATAAAAAAGTACTTGCGGCCGGGTGTGGTGGCTCACGCCGATAATCCCAGCAATTTGGGAGGCCGAGGTGGGTGGATCACCTGAGGTCAGGAGTTAAAGACCAGCCTGGTCAAAATGGTGAAACCTCACCTTTACTAAAAATACAAAAAATTAGCTGGTGTGGTGGCACACACCTGTAATCCCAGCTACGAAGGAGGCTGAGGCAGGAGAATTGCTTGAACTCAGGAGGCGGAGGTTGCAGTGAGCCAAGACTGCACCACAGCACTCCAGCCTAGGTGACTGTGTCAAAAAAAAAAAAGAAAGAAAGAAAGAAAACATAAAGAAGTCACTTAGCTGTCTACTCCGGAAAAAAAGCAGGCTACTCTGAACACAGTCTGCACCCCAATGTTTACTACCAGCTCGCAAGAGAGTATTATTTTATTCATATGTTAGTTGCTTGAAAAGCACATTTTCAATAAACAATAAGGGTAGTTGTCACAATTCTTTTCTAGTACCTCATGTTTTTTTTTTTAATAATTTTATCTGCTATATCAAGCAAAGATTTGAGCTTTTAAGTTTCAAATTTGTTTGAATGTTTGTTTTTTGGTGGTATTTGGGCAGTTTTTGGTTTATATTTTACATAAGTATTGGTCCACAATGGACTGAACATTTTTGAAAACTGGTCTTTTATAACAGAGATAGTCTGAGAAGCACTGCTATGTGGCATTTTTGAATTTGCTTAATTCTTGGTTTAACAGAGTCCATTTAATTTTTATTATATAACATTCTATTTATGACAAATATTAAAATTATATATACACACTCTTGCATTAAAATATTTACACAGATTCATAAATGCAGGAAAAAAGTTATTATGAAAGTGCTGATTTTTATTAAGTAACAGTAAATTAAAATGCCTGGTTTGGTTTTGTTTTGTGGTGGTGGTTGTCTTCCTATCCATGTTTTCCTTGCTAAGACTTCACAAGAATCTGCCTCAAATACCTTTATTTTCTTTTGGTTATTTCTCACAATATTTCTCTGAAATAGGCTATCATTTAGCCATGTATGAGTTGACAAAGTGGATTTAGTGGTTCATCTGTCAGCCTATACATGCCATTATGTCTGTATCATGCCACCATATTTAGCCCAGCCATGAAATGAGCTTGGGTCCATGAGTCTAGGAGCACAAACACACACAGAGTGAAAACTCAGACTTTGGAAAATTAAGAGCTTCAACTAAAATGAAAACACATCTAAGCAGTACAGATTATGAAACCTCAAGCTACTTTGACTCACTATCATCTGAGGTACTTTTTCATTAAAAAAAATTATAGTATTTATATTTTATAAGAAAATACATGGCCGGGAGCAGTGGCTCACACCTGTAATCCCAGCACTTTGGGAGGCCAAGGTGGATAGATCACAAGGTCAGGAGTTCAAGACCAGCCTGACCAACATGGTGAAACCCCATCTCTACTAAAAATACAAAAGTTAGCCAGGCATGGTGGTGGGTGCCTGTAATCCCAGGTACTCAGGAGGCTGAGGCAGGAGAATTGCTTGAACCCAGGAGGCGGAGGTTGCAGTGAGCCAAGATCGTGCCACTGCACTCCAGCCTAGGCAACAGAGTAAGACTCCATCTCAAAAAAAGAAAAGAAAATACAAGCATAATTATAACATCAACATTTTTATATGGTTTGATGTAACAGGCATTTTAGTATACATGAGAGATTTTAAAAACTGCTTCTCAACATTGTCTAAAAAGAAACAAAACGTAGAAGGTGATTAATACTCCATTTCTTGAGCAATCTACCCTCCCTCAGAGACGATCTGAAATATATTTATTTAGAAAACCATGTAATCTCAACAAACCCCTCCAAAAATGTTGGCCCTAAAGTTTCACTGGACTGGGAAAGGAACTCAACTAGATGAACTATCAGTATACTCCCAATGGTTGAAATATTTCTTATTCAATTAGAACTGAAGCAACTTCTACTCCAACATCAGTTTTTGTTTAACTCAGAACTCATTAAAGGTCTGACATCTAATAAATAAAGAAGGCCAACAAAAGAAAAAACAAAAAAAGGGGCAAATGGACAAATCTCAGTTTCCAGAAAAATTACATAATAGCTTAACCAGACAAAAAATGCTAAATCTCACACAAAAGAAAGATGCAAAATAAAACTACACTTAAATACCATTTTTTAAACTTAGATTGGCAAGTATCAAAAAATGACATTTTGAAAGCACAGAAAAATAGGAGTTCTCATTAAGTCGCTAGTGGCATTATAAATTGGTACAACTCAACAACAGCAATTTGGCAAAATCAATCAAAATTAAGATATAGACCCAAAATGTCTTGATGGAAGTGGTTAAAAAGTAAAAGCAGCCATTGGAAACAATGATAAAACTTGATAAACATATATGTAACAGTCTCAAACATATTTGGTAAGTAAAAATGGAATGGAAATAACTAATTTTTTAAGGTATGGTACAGAAGTATCTGCAGTACCATATGGGTAGAAGAGAGGGGAGAACACAGTTAAATACATATGCAAAGTATAAATGTGGATGGATAAACAAAAAAAGTCATACAATACTCATTACCAAAGGAGATTTGGGTAACCAATAGCAAAAGATGGGATAGAAATTTCACTGTTCACCCCCTTGAACCTTTCAAATTTGAACCATCTGAATGAATTACTTACAACAAAAATTTTTTATTCATGTTTTCATTTATGGGAACACTAGGTAATAAGCTAAGCCAAAGAACCAAAATAGGATAAGCACGTTTCTCTGAATATCGAACTGGGATGCATAAACTACAGGAAATCCAAATGGGGTGGGGGGTGGTGAATCATAGTATTTGATCTCTACAGTTAAGACTAGGCAGAAAAATAAATCATGACTGTAGATTATCATCAAATATCTCTGTGATGTTTTTACTGTATATGTAATCATTCTTACAAATCATGTGAAACTGGTTAAGTGTACTTACATCAATACATAGATCAACAAGAAAAATGTCTAATACTTCAGCTAAGCTATGAGGTAACACTCAAAACAAAAAGTTTCCAATGAAAGGAGAAATATAGGCACCTAATAGTTTTAGACAACAAAAAACAATTCTATAGATCATTTTTATAATGGCTTTATTTCTGAATAAAATGTTTGAACACAGACATTTTGCAATTTCCTCCTAGTAATGATACTAAAATTCATCAAGATTATTTCTAAATAACACTGGCAACTTGTCTATCCTCCACAACTGTTAGTCAAAAAGTTAAACAGAGTTATGCTAAGACCCAAGAATTCCACTTCTAGGTATATACCCAAGAGAACTAAAATACTACATAAAAATGTATACATGGATATTCATAGCAATATTATTCATGCCACCCAAAGGTCCATCAACTGATGATGGACAAACAAAATGTGGTGTAGTCATACAATGGAACATTATTCAACCATAAAAAGGAATGCAGTGCTGACACATACTTCGCCATTAAAGAATATCGAAAACAATGGAAAAAAAAAAAGACACAAAAGGACACATATTGTGAATAAGCAAATCTAAAGTGGCAGCCGGTAGATTTGTGATTGCTTAGAGCTGGAGGGATGCAGGGTAGGGTGACGGAGAGGGACTGTGGGAGTGACTAATGGGAGCAGTTTCTTTTGGTGCAGATACAAATGTTCTAGGGCCAGGCATGGTGGCTCATGCCTGTAATCCTAACTCTTTGGGAGGCCAAGGTGAGTGGATCACCTGAGGTCAGGAGTTCAAGACCAGCCTGGCCAATATAGCAAAACCCTGTCTCTACTAAAAATACAAAAATTGGCCAGGTGTGGTGGCGGGCACCTGTAATTCCTGCTACTCAGGAGGCTGAAACAAAAGAATCGCTTGAACCCAAGAGGCGGAGGTTGCAGTGAGCCAAGATCGTGCCATGGTCTAAAGTTGAATTTGGTGATGGTTGTACAACTCTGTAAATATACTAAATACCATTGAATTGTACACTTTAAATGCATAAATTGATACATGAATTGTATCTTATTAAGCTTCCCATAAGTTGTACCTTTTCCAAGTTACTTAACCCAATGGCCTTTTCTTAATCTTCTGCTTACAACCTTTGATTCTCTTGATCACCTGCTTTCTGTGGCAACATTCGAATCTAATATCCTAGCTCTTCATAACCTACCTCTGACTCCAATCTCAAATGTTTCCTTCAGCAATGTCTTTTCTTTTCTTTTCCTTTTTTTTTTTTTTTTGAGACACAGTCTCGTTCTGTCACCTAGGCTGGAGTATAGTAGCACAACCTCAGCTCACTGCAACCTCCTCCTCCCGTGTTCAAGCAATTCTCCTGCCTCAGCCTCCCGAGTGGCCAGGACTAAAGGCACACGCCACCATGCCTGGGTAATTTTTTGTATTTTTAGTAGAGACAGGAGTTCGCTATGTTGTCCAAGCTGGTCTTGAACTTCTGACCTCAGGTGATCCACCCACCTCAGCCTCCCAGAGTGCTGAGATTACAGGCGTGAGCCACCACTCACCACCAACCTTCAGCAATTTCTTTTTTTTTTTTTTCTTTTTTTAAAGACAGGGTTTCACCATGTTGGTCAGTCTGGTCTTGAACTCCCGACCTGAGGTGATCTGCCTGCCTTGGCCTCCAAAGTGCTTGGATTACAGGCGTGAGCCACCATGCCCAGCCTCAGCAATTTCATCTATCCCCAACCTTTCAAAACTATCCTCTCAGCAAATCATATGATTCCTAACTTTATCTTCTGTCTTAGCTCTAGCCACAAGTTTTATGGATAGCTCAGCCTGGGTCCACCTCACTCTTAGCCTAACCAAAACAAGCTCACCTTTCCCCAAAATATAGTTCTTCCTATATTACTCCTTTTTCTCGATAGCACTATCCCTTTCTATCTCACCTTAAATTTATTTTGGATTGCTCCCAACTTTCCAAATCTCACAGATCTCTCCCTAAAGCATTTAACTTCCTTTTTCTCAACTCTTGTTCAGCTCATACACCTCTCTTAGAATGCTGCAAAAGCCATGCTAACGTTTCTCACCAAATCCAGGCTAGCCTAACAAAAACCATTTTAAAAAGCCTGCCAAAAATAAGCATATAAGGGGTAACTCCAATCAAAACAAATACCAGGCCAAAAGACATGATCAGGCAATACATGAAAGAGGACATTTAAATTAGGTATCCAATATTAAAGAAAGAATATGCAAAGAAATACAAACAAAAATGAAATTTTTCTTACTAGCACTGTACTCGCACCATAAACTCATGTAACCATTTTGAAAATGAATTTCTCCATAAGTATCAAGACCCTCAAAATGTCTAATTTTGTGTATATATATCTTTTTTTTTTTTTATTTTAGACTATCACTGTAGCCCAGGCTGGAGTGCAGTGGCACGATCTCAGCTAACTGCAATCTCTGCCGCCCAGGTTCAGGCTATTCTCCTGCCTCAGCCTCCCGAGTAGCTTGGGATTACAGGCACGTGCCACCACACCTGGCTAATTTTTTGTATCTTTAGTAGAGACAGGGTTTCACCACGTTGGCCAGGCTGGTCTTAAACTCCTGACCTCATGATCCACCTGCCTCAGCCTCCCAAAGTGCTGGGATAACAAGCATGAGCCACCGCTCCCAGCCAATACATATGCTATCTCTCCAGAGATACTCTATGTAGAAGCAAGTCTATACAGACACAAATTACCACAGATGCCTCTAAGGAGAACTAGCAGACCGAGGGGCAAGGATGAAAAGGAAATTTAATCTTCTCCTAATAGTCTCTTCTATTTGAATTTTTTTTTAACTTGGTACGATCTACTAAAAAGAGATTATTTAAGTTGGCCATCTCTGAGACCAAGATGACTTTACATTAATTTGATTATCAAGGCCAGTAAAGAAACAAAGACTATAACATTGAATTTTCTGCAGGGACTCTCATGGCACTAATTTAAGGTCTAAATCTTGCCTCATCTCTCTAAAAGATTGTATTATTTTCCTACTGTATATGATGAAACTATTTTTTTTTCTTTACACCATTTTGAAAACTATCACAGGTCCTATTGGTGTGGTGTTAAAGTTTTTCACCGTAGGTTCACTTATTCTTTAAGAAGCAGTTGAGAAAGGAAGTAAGTAATGGAATTCATCCATCTCACAGCAACGGGCTTTGACTGAAATTCAGCCCTTAAGCTATTACAACTCATGAATAAAGAACTGTGCTACTGCTTTTTTTTTTTTTTTTTTGAGACAGAGTCTCACTCTGTCACCCAGGCTGGAGTGCAGTGGCACAATGTCACCTCACTGCAATCTGCCTCCCAGGTTTAAGCAATTCTCATGTCTCAGCCTCCCAAGTGGCTGGAATTATAGGTGTGCACCACCATGCCCAGCTAATTTTTTTTTATTATTTTTATTTTCAGTAAAGACGTGGTTTCATTATGTTGGTCAGGCTGGTCTCAAACTCCTGACTTCAGGTGATCTGCCCGCCTTGGCCTCCCCAAGTGCTGGGATTACAGGTGTGAGCCACCATGCCCAACCTTGTGCTGTTTGTTTTCACATCAAGACATTGAAGGTTTAATGCCTCATTAAATGAACTCCAGGACGTAAATTCATCTTTGAACCAGTAATTCCACTTCTGAGAACATTTTTTACCAAAATAACTAAACAAAGAAAAGGTTTTATATATATATATGTATTTTTTTTTTTTGGAGACGGAGTCTTGCTCTGTTGCCCAGGCTGAATGCAGTGGCATGATCTCGGCTCACGGCATCCTCCACCACCCAGGTTCAAGCGATTCTCCTGCCTCAGCCTCCTGAGTAGCTGGGACTACAGGCGTGCACCACCACCTCCGGCTAATTTTTTTGTATTTTAGTAGAGATGGGGTTTCACCATGTAGGCCAGGATGGTCTCAATCTCCTGATCTCGTGATCCACCCGCCTTGGCCTCCAAAGTGCTGGGATTACAGGCGTGAGCCACCACGCCCAGCCGGTTTTAGGCCTTTTATACTGTGTTTAACACAGGATAATTTAGAAAAACAAAAATCTGGGAGCATCCTAAATGTCCAATACAGAAAAATGGTTTCGAAAACAATACCCTACACTTTTATGATCAACTGATTTTCAACAAGGGTGTCAATGCCATTCAATGGAGGAAAGGACAGTCTTTTCATCAAATGATGCTAAGAAACTGGATATCCACATGCAAGAGAATGAAACTGAACTGCTACCTCACATCATACAGAAAAATTAACTCTAAATATCCTCCCTACTGCACTTGACAAGTCTTTGAAAAAAAAATTACTAAGTAGATTGAAGACCTAAACATAAGAGCTAAAACTATAAAACTCTTACAAGGAAACATAAGTAAATATTTATGAACTCAGATTTGGCAATGGTTTCTTGGATATGACATCGAAGCACAAGCAAGCAAAGAAAAAAACAGATAAATCAGACTGCACCAACACTTTAAACTTTTTTTTTTTTTTTTTTTGAGATAGAGTCTTGCTCTGTTGCCCAGGCTGGAGTGCAGTGGTCTGATCTCAGCTCACGGTAACCTCCGCCTCCTGGGTTCAAGGGATTCTCATGCCTCAGTCTCCCAAGTAGCTGGGATTAAAGGCATCAACCACCATGCCCAGCTAATTTTTGTATTTTTTTTTATTGCATTTTAGGTTTTGGGGTACATGTGAAGAACATGCAAGATTGTTGCATAGGTACACACATGGCAGTGTGATTTGCTGCCTTCCTCCCCATCACCTATATCTGGCATTTCTCCCCATGCTATCTCTCC
>CAUYQU010011806.1:0-16648 GCA_963574635.1 Cheracebus regulus
GGGTGACTCAGGTTTTTAGCCTGGGGAACTGTTAAAGATGGTGTTGGCAGGAACTAGATGATGTAGACTGCAGGGTGAGCCAGCTGGGGAAAGGAAGGAAGCAGGAGGTCAGTTTTTATCATGTTAAGTTTGAGCTGCCTGTTAGCCCTATCCACAGTGATGTGGAGATGTCAGTTAGACATTTGGACATGTGTGCTGGGAGTTCTGGGCAGAGGTTGGGCTATCTGGATGGTATGTAAAGCCGTGACGCTGGATGACACCACCAAAGAGGCAAAATAGCATAGCTGAAGAGGAGAAGAGGTAACAGCCTGAGCCCTGGGGCACACAGTGTTGAAGGAGAGGGAGAAGAACAAGCAAAGGAGAGTGAGAAGGTGCGGACAGTGGTATAAGGGGGCAGGCAGAGAGTGTGGCATCCTGGCATTTGAGGGAAGACAGTATTTCGGGGAGGAGGCACTGGTTTGCCATGTCAAATGCTTATCAGCATGAGACTTGTCATTTGACATGACTATTGTGTCTTCTGCTGGTAGGACCCAACACACCTGGCATCCAGGACCATTTCTGAATCTCATTCTTCCTTCCCTAACCTCATCTGCTCCTTTCCCTTCCAAGTCCTTTCCTTTAGCCAGGCAGCGGGGCTCACAGACTTCCTGTTTTGACCTTAGGTAAATCACTCATCTCTCAGTGTCTCTAATTCCTCATTTTTTAAAAAAATGAATTACCATGAGAATTAAATGAGAAGGATTGTAAATCACTTAGCAAGAACCTGTTCCCCAGCTAGTGTTGATTTAGTTGTTTTCAGTTCCCTTCTTTGTCACAATGGCAGTGTCTCTGTGCCACCTCCACTCTTGCCTCCCTAAATCTGACCTGTCTTTTCATGACCAGCCAAGCGCCTCCATTGAAGAGAACTTGGTTTGCTGCTCCACCTGTCTCAGAACCCTCCTCCTCTGGAGGCATGATCACTCTGCCCTTTCCCTGCAGTCCTTTACTTGGCCTCTCAATCTGTAAGAGCTCAGCAAGAAACAGTGTCCTTTGTTTACTGTGTGCGTGCTTCCGTGTGGGGCACAGTTCCAGGCATAAGCCGATGGGGCTCTACACTGTTGATTTGACAGCTCTTCAGAAAATGTTCCCATTACATAGATGGGGAAACCGAGATCACAAAGAGCCTTGTTCTGTGGTCTCTGGCCTCTTTCTCCTCATCTTGATTAATTTCAGTGTTGTTCAGAAGATGCCTTACTATTTTGTTTTTAAGTCCAGAGAAGCTTTTCTTTTTCTTTTTTTAAGATGGAATCTTGCTCTGTCACCTAAGCTGTAGTGGAGTGGTACAATATCAGGTTCAAGCGATTCTCCTGCTTCAGCCTCCTGAGTAGCTGGGACTATAGGTGTGCGCCGCCACGCCTGGCTAATTTTTGTATTTTTTGTAGAGATGGGTTTCACCATGTTGGCCAAGCTGGTCTTGAACTCCTGACCTCAAGTGATCCGCCCACCTCAGCCTCCCAAAGTGCTGAGATTACAGGCATGAACTACCGTGCCCACCACTTTTCTTTTTCTTCACAGCAGGTCTTTCTACATATTGCTGCTTGTAGATGAGTTGAGAACTGGCACCTGAGTCTAGAATGAGGTTCTAGAAACTCAATGCCAATATAAGAATGTTTGCATGGGACATTTGTCTGCCTTTAGTTTCTTTTCATTTTGAAGTCTTTAATTGCTAATGGGCCTCAGGAGACTGACTTTTTTTTTTTTTTTGAGAGAAGATCTTGCTCTGTTGCCCAGGCTGGAGTGCAGTGGCACATTCACAGTTCACTGCAGCCCTGACCTCCCAGGCTCAAGCAATCCTCCCTTCTCAGGCTCCTGAGTGGCTGGTACTATGGCTGTGCACCACCACACCTGGCTAATTGTTGTATATTTTTGTAGAGTTGGGGTTTCGCCACACTGCTCAGACTGGTCTCGAATTCCTGGGCTCAAGCGATCTGCCTGCCTCAGCTTCCCAAAGTTCTGGGATTACAGGTGTGGGCCACTGTGCCCAGCCAGGAGATTAATTTTGACTAATCAGTTTTCATCGAAATCCCAGGAGGCCCATAACTTGGCAAGCTCATCCAGACAGGCTTCTACTAGGCACAGGACCAAACTTGACGTTCCCTGTTGTCCAAACTGGATGGGCTGGCCCTAAAATAACCTGTAATTCAACATCTGAGAACTCTGCAGGGAGGTGTGGCAACCCATTTCATGTACCCTTTAGCCTAGAGCAGGTATGTTTCTTCCAGGGCTTTATTCAGAGAGAAGTAGTTAGTTGCTTTGCTGGACAGAGTGGGACATGTGTGACCTTATTAGGGGGCAACAGTGGAGCATGTTGGCACTACAATTTTCTAGCTGTGTAACTCCAGACAAATGCCTTGACCTCCCTGGGCTTCAATTTCCTCACCTGTAAACTTCTTCATGAATCACAAGGACTAACTTTAAAGCTCTTTACATGGTGTCTGTCACGTGGTGCACATCCATTTGCCATTACTACTACCACTGCCACCTTTGTTCCAAATTTCATGCTGAGCCTAAAGAACACAGATTATTTTCTCATAGTTATTGAACTGACTTGAAAGAGCCTGTCCTTCTGAGTTCAGTAACCACATTGTCTCAGAGAGAAAGTCTGAAATCTGGTTTCTCAACTGCTGAATCACCTTTTAGTCTTCCAGCTGGCCTTACCTGTTTCCCTGTCTACTTAAGTGAACTTAAGTATTTACCTGTAAGTACCCTTTTCCTTTTTTTTGAGACAGGGTCTCACTCTGTCGCCTAGGCTGGAGTGCAGTGGCGCAATCTTGACTCACTGCAACCCCCCCGCCTCCCAGGTTCAAGCTATTCTTCCACCTCAGCTTCCTGAGTAGCTGGGATTACAGGTTCCTGCCACCACGCCAAGCTAATTTTTGCATTTTCAATAGAGACACGGTTTCACCATGTTGGCCAGGCTGGTCTCAAACTCCTGACCTCAAGTGATCCTCCTGCCTCGGCCTCCCAAAGTGCTGGGATTATAGGCATGAGCCACCATGCTCGATCCTTTTTCCTTTTTGAAAGGAAATTGTCAGACAAATGATGAGTGGTGAGTAGTATCATCATCTCTAATGAACTCTTAAGCTTTGTGAGTACACAGTCCAGGGCATGGCACAGATTGGAATATATTTGTCAAATGAATTAACCTCTGCCCTTGAAACAGAACCAAAGCAACAAAACACATGGAATGAATAAAGGTTGACCTTTCTGCTCCAAATGAAGAAGAAACAGTGGCATCACCCCAGCCCCTTTTATTCACGCTTACCTAACTTCCTCTTGACTGTCCCTGCGCTAATGTGCCATGGAGCAGGTTTCTGAACAGCTGTTCATCCATCAGGGAAATGTTGAACAGTGACACTTCCAGCACCAAAGTTGGAAGCCACCAACACAGACCTTCAGAGATCGGTTTTCCCTTCCTCAGTATCCTTGAGTTCAGAGATAGAACATGGAGCTGGAGCTGACCTTGTGAAATGTCTGTTTCCCCTTTTCCTTTCCTAAAGCTTTTTGTCTGACTCATCTCACCACACTGATGGTCTTCTTCATTAATTCACTGAGTGCCAAGAGTGTGCAATGCCTTGTGCTGGCACCACCAACTTCACACTTCTCATCTGTTTGAAGAGAATGGGCTGCTTTGACATGAATCACTGCCTCAAGACTAGAAAAGCCCTTACCCTGACATTGGCTGGCCATTTGGAAAAATTAAAATTTTGTTGTTTGGCTTCTTACTGTTTTCTTTCCTACTGAAAACCAAATGGGATTTGCTGGCCTTAGCTGTATTCTGAATTTGTTCTCTTTTTCTCCCCTTGGAAACATCTTATGTCATGCTCTTAGAATGATCATACTCTACTTCCTGGTGTTTGACACCTGGGAAGAACATTCATTGGTGGGGAAATGGGCCCCTCATCCAGCAGAGAATCATAGAATGTGAGATGTGGGTGGGACTTTGTCATTCAGTAGACTGGTTTTCAAGCTTTGCTCCAAGAACCACGTTGTGTCTGAAGGGCCCTGGTGAGAACGGGAAAGTTGGGCATAGTGAAATGAGCTAGACTCTAGGTCTCCCACCCCTCCTTCCATCAGAACAGTTTCACTTTTATCTGTTTGAAATCGTTTAAGAGTGGAGAGGGACTCGAAGAGCCATCGATTAATCAGATTCTTTTGTTTGAGAATTGGAGAAAGGCAGGCCGGGAGATGCAGGGAGGTGCCCAGGGTCACACAGCTGTTGGTAGTAGGGCCAGATTTCCCGGCAGCCCTTTTGCCATTGGATCAGCCTTGCCCCGTTAACTGCAAAGCCTTATGTTCCCAGTCTAGTCTGCCCAGTCATCACTGTCTGGCACTTGTCACAGAGCTCTCTCATCTTCATCTGTTTTGGGTCCTTGGTTTTTTAGCTTCTCTGGGAACCTGTCTTTTCATTCATTTTGCCAGCAAACATTTGGTGAGCTCCTAGAATGTGCCAGGCATGGTGGCAGTCACCGGGTTGACAGCATTCAACAGTACAGATCCCAAATTAGAGGAGGAGCTCTGTGGGGAAATCTGAGATACTTTTTTTTTTTTTTTCAGGAGACAGAGTCTTGCTCTATTGCCCAGGCTGGAGTACAGTGGTGCAATCGTAGCTCACTGCAGCTTTGACCTCCTGGGCTCAAGCTATCCTCTTGCCTCAGCTTCTGAGTAGCTGGGACTACAGGCACCTGCTACCATGCCCAGCTAAGTTTTTTTTTTTTCTTCTAGAGATAGAATCTCACCGTATTACTCAAACTAGTCTCCATTTCCTGGTCTCAAGTGATCCTCCTGCCTCTGCCTCCCCAAATGCTGGGATTACAGGTGTGAGCCACCATTCCTGGCCTTGCCATACAACTAGGTCTAGTGTCGGGAGGCCTCTGCCCCTTCAAGTCCAGAGGAGGCTCCTCTGCAATGTTTAAGCCTAGACTGAAGAAGGAGCACAGGGTGGGAAGTGTATTTTGGATAGATATACCATTTTTTCTAAACTGTTTTATGTTTCTAAGAGGTACATGTATAGGGGACAAAATACCCAAGTTATAAAAAAGGTAAATGATGAAAAATCAGGCCCTCACCCTATTCCTCGGCTACCCAGCTTCCTTTCTAGAGGAAACTGCTATTGACTTTTCTTGTTTATCCTTTCCAGGGTAGCCTATGTATTTATAAATACACAGATATTTATGTTTTATTAATATTCATATGTTTAATTAGAAATGGTAGCATACTACATGTACTTTGCATCTTGTTTTTTCATTTAATGTCTTGGAGAGAGTTGCATAAAAGCATATGTAGAACTGCCTCATTCTTCTGCATGGATACATAGTATTCCATATGTCCGTATGCTATGCTATCATTTAAGTATTTATAGAGTTGGGAGTCTTACTGTGTTGCCAAGGCTGGCCTCAAATCCTGGGTTCAAACGATCCTCGCCACTCAGCCTCCTGAGTAGCTGGAGCCACAGATGTGCTCAGCTCTGCTGTGCCATCATCTTTTAAACCAGTCCTGTGGATTGGTATTTATAATATTTTGCTATTAGAAAGGATGCTGCATGAATAATTTTGGATCTACATAGTTTTCCACATGTAAAGTCCTAGAAGCAAAATTACTGGGTCAAAGGATAAGGACCTTTGCAATTTTAATGGCTGTTACCAATATGCTTCAGAGATGATAGCATTTCAAACTGTCACTAGCCTCAAATGAGAGTGCCCATTTACCCGCATCAGCGTCAACATGGGGTGTTATTAGACACTTGGGTCTTTATCATTTCAGCAGCTGACAGGTGCTGTCTCACTGTAGTTTCAGTTTCTAAGTTCTGTTATAACTTATTCTTATAAATAAACTTGAACCATTAATTCACTTTCTGTGAACTGTCCACATCCTCTGCCATTCTCCTATTTGTAGTCACTTTATGTAGGAAAATAGGCCTTGTCTGCAATGTGATGCAAATTTTTGTGTGTATGTTTCTCATATGTCTTTAGGCTCTTGGCCTCCCAAAGTGCTGGGATTACAGGCATGAGCCACCTCACCTGGCCTATTTTGTTGTTTTTTAAAAACAATTTTTTTTTTGGAGACCGAGTCTTGCTGTGTCATCTGGGCTGGAGTGCAGTGGTGCGATCTTGGCTTACTGCAACCTTTGCCTCCTGGATTCGAGCGATTCTTGTGCCTCGGCCTCCCATGCGCCCGCCACCATGCCCAGCTAATTTTTGTATTTTTGGTAGAGACAGGGTTTCACCGTGTTGGCCAGGCTGGTCTCGAACTTCTGGCCACAGGTGATCCACCTGCTTTGGCCTACTCCCAAAGTGCTGGGATTACAGGCATGAGCCATTGCGCCCAGCACATTTAAAAAAGTATTTGTTTAGTATACACCAAGTGAAATGCTTGACTGTTAAGTGTACAGTGTGGCCAGTATCTGCATCAAGATGCAGATCATTTCCATTATTCCAGGGGCCCTTCATGCCTGTTTTCAGTCCTTCCTACCCAGAAACATCCACTGACCTGACTTCTATCACCATAGCTTAGGTTTGCCTCTTAGAGCTTTGTATGAATGAAGTCTTGTGATATTTATGATGTTTATATTTTTTCTTGTCAACATGCTTTCATTCTCACATTAGCCCTTGTCAGAAAAAATATGTGAGATACATAGAGCAGCAGATACAGCAGTCCCCACTCCCCTCTTTTTTTCTTTTTTTGAGACACGGTCTTACCTTGTCACCCAGGCTGGAGTACAGTGGTGTGATCTTGGCTCACTGCAACCTCCTCCTCCCGGGCTCAAGCAGTCCTCTCACCTCAGCCTCCTGAGTGGCTGGAACTACAGGTGCGCACCCATGCTAATTTGGTAAAGACAGGTTTCCCCACATTACCTGGGGCGATCTCAAAACTCCTGGGCTCAAGCAATCCTCCTGCCTTGGCCTCTCAAAGTGCTGGGATTCACAGGTGTGAGCCACAATACCCTGCCTGATCTCCCCATTTTAAAGAGGGAAATTGAATTCTAGAGATGAAGTAGACTCAGTTCAGCATACTTTCCTTTTAAAGGTTGTCACTAATTTTGAGACATTGGAGAAAAATTGAAATACTATATTCAGTACTCATTTTCTTATGTTTTTCATTCTCAAAGGAGCAGATTTCATGCTTTTAAAATAAATTCATTTTATTAGCTTAAAACACAGATCATCTATATTTCTTGTTCCTAAAATTATATTTAGATATGTGAAGACAAAAATTTGAAAAATACTGAGATATTGATTCCTCAAATCCTTTCTCATGTTAAAAAAAAATGAAAAAAAAAAAAAAAGAAAAATATTGAGAACTTTTTCCCCTTTAAACCTAACCTTAACTTCAGCGGCTAAAACCCAAAGTCTTTAGATGAGAATATTTTTTTGTTCTTCCCTTTTTTTCCTTAGGACCTAGGACTTCATTTTCCCTCTCTTAGATCACGTTACATCTTTGTCCCTGGCCAGTGTTTCCAAAAGTCTCACCAAGGGCTTCTTTATACATCGATAAAACATAAGAGAAAACTACTGTATTTTAGATTTTATTGCTTAGTCCCCTCCCCACTCCGCCTTTTTTTTTTTTAAAGACGGAGTCTCACTCTGTCATCTAGGCCAGAGTGCAGTGCTGCAATATCAGCTCACTGTAACCTCTGCTTCCCGGGTTCAAGTGATTCTCCTGCCTCAGCCTCCCAAGTAGCTGGGGTTACAGGCACCCGCCATCATACCTGACTAATTTTTTGTTTGTGTTTTTAGTAGAGATGGGATTTCACCATGTTGGCTAGGCTGGTCTCGAACTGCTGATGACAGGTTATCTGTCCACCTCGCCCTCCCAAAATGGTGGGATTACAGGCGTGAGCCATGGCACCCGGCCTCAGTTCCCTTTCTTTAATTCTAAAAAGTGAAGTTAACCAGAACTGGTTCTGGGATGTGACATCAAAGTCATAATCTTTCTAATGTGAGTGTGAGAAATATTAAGAGGGGGACAGCCGCATCGGCTCCTCAAGGGCAAAACCAGTTGTTCCAGGTATGCCCCTCTTTTAATTTTGAACGTGCCCATCCCCTTGAGTCATTCCTTGGCCTGTAAATGCTGAAATTGAGGGGATCCCAGCCCAGAATGCTGTTTACTTAGCAAAAGTCACTGGTTATACTGGCCATAGCAGTTTCTGAACCAAAAATTCCCTGTAATTACTATTTTAAAATGTGCCCTGGCACTTCCAAAGATGGAATCCAAACCCTAAGCTTTTTCTTCTCTAAATTTGCTGCCTGCTTTCCAATGTAGTTCATGTATCCAGTCAGATTCATCAGAGAGCAAGATCTCAGCCCTTTGGCCTCCATGGGATAGGGATACAATGTATGATAACAGCTCAGCAGTGCCAGGAAAAGCACCAGTCTTTCCCATGATATCTACCAGACTGAGCCCCTTTAGGACTGAACTGTCAGGTTTTTTACATTCCTGCAGAGAAAATGAGAAATCTCTCTTGCACTGACATCCAAGAGGCAACTGCAAGACCAGATACCAGCATTAGATGCTCACAATGGAAAAAGGACACGAGGGATTGCTGCCCTCAGTACATCACTAAGCTGTAGGTAGGGGATCATTTACGGTGAGGTGAGGTGTTTTGTTTTTCAGTCTGCGCTTTGGGGTGGCTTTCCAAAGTGTTTCACTTTTCTCCACATCCTCCTTCCTTCTCTAATTTCCTGCATGTGAAACAACTTCAGAGGGATACGATTTCTGCATCATCAGTCCCATTGGGCCCTCTGCAGAGGGATATGCGAAACAGATACTGCAGAAAAAAGCTGCAGCCAGCACCAGCGCAATGAGTGGCAGTTAAGTTTGTGAGTAGTTGCTTAGCACCTGTAAAAGGAAGAATGTCACGGAAAGCTCAACGCTGTTGGGGTATCTGCTGCTGTGGTTTGACTAGCTACCCTGCAGCTCTGTCACTTTTTTTTTTTAATCCCCAGAAAGAAAAGCTTTCTCACCCTTTTCTCCTCTTGGGCAGTTGCATATGGCATAGATCTGTCACCAGCAGGTTGCGTCCTGGGAATTTAGGGCCCTCTGATGTTGTGTTGGACCTGCAGGGGAGGGGAAAGCCCCTGACGGCTTTTTCTGCTGGAGAGGCAAGAAATTTCAAGCAGCTCTGACATTAGATAGCTAAGGTATTTTGTTTTATTCAGTTTTCTTTCTTTCTTTCTTTTTGAGATGGAATGTCACTCTGCTACCTGGGCTGGAGTGCAGTGGCATGATCTCAGCTCACTGCAACCTCCACCTCCCAGGTTCAAGCATTTCTCCTTCCTCAGCCTCCTGAGTAGCTGGGACTACAGGCATGTGCTGCCACGCGTGGTTAATTTTTTGGATTTGAGTAGAGACAGCCTTTCAGCATGTTGCCCAGGCTGGTCTTGAACTCCTGAGCTCAGGCAGTCCGCCCACCTCGGCCTCCCAAAGTGCTGGGATTACAGGTATGAGCCACTGCACCTGGCCACTTTTATTTCTTTCTAGATTTAATATTCGAGTGGTTTCTGTGTTACTTTCTGTGTTTCTTTGTGACCTGTGAGTTTTAGCCCTTTTTGCCTTCAGTTATCCCTCTTCTTATATTCAACCTCGAGAAATGATATTCTCCTATTATTTTGGATACTCTTGCCAGTTATGCTCTCAAGTCTGTGACTTCTGAAACTATGCAGATCTTTATTGTAAGGCAGAAATCCCATTATCTGATTTCCCTGCTTATTTTCAGAGTTCCCCAAAGAACCCTTAGGTTGGTGAGGTTTCTCTGAGAAAATGGCTTTATGTGTGTGCAAAAAAAAAAAGAACAAATTGTATTTAATGTCAGTAAATTCCTGTTAGAAACAAATGCTAACTAGTTATGTAACAAGGCTGCCAGAGAGCAGGCTGAGGCTCCCTGGGATTTTCAGTGGCCCCTTTTCATTTCTTTCAACAACCATCAATTGAATACTTGCTGTATGCGGAGCCTGGGCCAGGCATGAAAGAGGAGGGCGAATGGGAGCTGTGAGCCTGGCCCATGCGGGGGCCTTCCTTTGTGGATCTGTCTAGAGCCCTGACTCATGCTGGGAGGACCAGCAAGTTAGAGTCCTCGCTGTGGACTTGCAACATTAGGCACAGTGGGCTCTTCTTCTTTTTCCCGCAGCTCCCACAGAAAAGTGCCATCCTCCCTTTTCATCTTTGCAAAGCAAAAGGAAAGTAGAATTGTGCCTTTTTCTTTATACCGTTTTGTCAGTGAAGCCTTTATTCCTTTATTCCTACAGGATCCACAAAAGATTTAAAGTGACCCCAAGACAGTACATATTTGTTTCCCATTGATTACTGAAACAAAATCTATGGTGTCTCTCAGTTGAGAGGCTTGCTCAATGCCATCCTGCCATAAATACACTTAATTTGGAAAAATCCAATTGGGCTGGAGAGGAGGAGCTATGTTGGCTTGGTTTCCAGAGACTGTGAAATGACTCCTGATCCCTCACATCCATTGCACTAGTAACTTTCATCTCACTCCTGTATAGTAATGACTTGAAAGGAGATGTTGGTGGGTTATTTGTTTGAGTCCCTTCCATAGACGCAGCAAAAGGGACAAAGCGAAGTGGGGTTTCTCCATTCAAATGTCTATTTTTTTTGGCATTGTGTGGTTTTCTATAGCACATAAAACTACAGAGAGGATTGGAAGGCTGTACTTGAAAGTGTCAATGTTTTTTGCGGGGGCTAGAGTACAGTGGCACAATCTCAGCTCACTGCAACTTTTGCTTCCTGGAGTCAAGTGATTCTTGTGCCTCAGCCTCTTGAGTAGCTGGGACTACAGGTGTGCACCACTGCACCAGCCTCAATTTTTTTTTGACTGAGTCCTTAGCCACTATCAAGGAACTGTCCTCCTTGTCAGAAGAGGGAAGCAGAATTCCTTCATCGATAGAGCATAGGGACTGAGCTCAGGTAGACCTGAGATGGTCTCCTAGCCTAGCCATGTACAAGCCACATGACCTTGGGCAAGTTATGTAACATCCCTGAGTCTGTTTCATCATCTATAAAATGGGATTAAAAGCAGTTACATTATTGACAAGATTAAATGAGATAACGTGGGTGAAGCCCCTGCCTTTAATAGGGGCTCAGTAAATGATAGCTTCTTAATAAATCCTAGAACAATCCCAGAAACCTTGTATCTAGGGTAACTTGGTTCCCGTGTAACTTCTTTTATCTTTAATCTGTTCCCCAGAAGAACTTTGAGGTACATAGTAGATGCTCAGTAAATGTTTGTTGAATGAATGAGGGAGGCTTAGTACTTTGTTCTATTGTGGGTTTTTTTTTTTTTTTTGAGATGGAGTCTCACACTGTCGCCCGGGCTGGAGTGCAATGGTGTGATCTCAGCTGACTGCAACCTCTGCCTGCCAGGTTCAAGCGATTCTCCTGCCTCAGCCTCCCAAGTAGCTGGGATTACAGGTGCCCATCACCACACCTAGCTACTTTTTTGTATTTTTAGTAGAGACAGGGTTTCACCATGTTGTCCAGGCTGGTGTCAAACTCCTGACCTCAGCTGATCTACCCGCCTCTGCCTCCCAAAGTGCTGGGATTACAGGCATGAACCACTGCGCACCCTATTGTCTTTTTTTTTTTTGATACAGAGTCTTGCTCTGTCACCCAGGCCGGAGTGCAGTGGTGCAATCACAGCTCACTGCGACTTCTGCCTCCCGGGTTCAAGTGATTCTTCTGCCTTAGTCTCCCAAGTAGCTGGAACTATAGGCGCACCACCACGCCCAGCTAATTTTTGTATTATTAGTAGATATTGGCCAGGCTAGCCTTGAACTCCTGACCTCGTGATCTGCCTGCCTCAGCCTCCCAAAGTGCTGGGATTACAGGGCTGAGCCACCATGCCTGGCCCCCTATTGTCTTATCATAGTACCTCACACTGTGAGCCTTTTTGCACTAGATGTCCTGAGAAAGCCTTTTTTTATTTTTTATTTTTATTTTTTTTAAAGACGGGGTTTCACCATGTTGGTCAGGCTGGTCTTGAACTCCCGACCTCAGGTGATCCGTCCGCCTTGGCCTCCAAAGTGTTTGGATTACAGGTGTGAGCCACCGTGCCGGGCCTCTTTTTTTTTTTTTTTTTTTGAGACGGAGTTTTGCTCTTGTCGCGCAGTTTGGAGTGCAATGGCACGCAGTCTTGGCTCACTGCAATCTCCACCTCCCAGGTTCAAGCAATTCTCCTGCCTCAGCCTCCTGAGTAGCTGAGATTATAGTCGAACACCAACACACCTGGCTAATTTTTGTATTTTTAGTAGAGACAGGGTTTCACCATCTTGGTCAGGCTGGTCTTGAATGCCTGACCTCATGATCCACCCACCTCGGCCTCCCAAAGTGCTGGGATTACAGGTGAGCCACCGCACCTGATGAGAAAGCCTTTAAGAAAATTGAGCAAATAGATTTGAGAACTGCTGTAGAATACAGATTATGGCCCTTTCTGGAGATGAATCGTACAAGTTACTATTTTAGAAGCTCAGAAAAGTTGTGGAGAGAAGTCTCCCTAGCCTTTTAAACTTGGCATTTTCTAATCTCATTTGACTCTATAGGGTAAGATAGTGCCTCGATGATGCTGTGATGAGGCTTCTAATGAGTTAACGTGTGCAAAGCATTTAGGACAGTGCTGAGCAAAATGGGTCCCACAAAGGGGCTGCTGCTGCTGTAAGCCCTTACATCCTTGTGCAGGTATTTATGTGGGAAAGATCCTAGAAGAGGCACATTAAAAAATTTGACAGGACCAGGTGTGGTGGCTTATGCCTGTAATCCCAGCATTTTAGGAGTCCAAGGCAGGAAGATTGCCTGATCCCA
Source organism: Cheracebus regulus (assembly GCA_963574635.1). Classification (NCBI taxonomy): domain Eukaryota; kingdom Metazoa; phylum Chordata; class Mammalia; order Primates; family Pitheciidae; genus Cheracebus; species Cheracebus regulus. Next base: position 12,847 of record CAUYQU010011806.1, read on the forward strand.
GGAGTTTGAGACCAGCCCAGGCAAGACGGTTAAGACCCCATCTCTGAAGAAAAAAGAAAAGCTGATAAGATTCTCAGAATTACTTTTCGAAATCTAATCTGCCATGATCTAACAGTTCATTTGCCCAGGAAAGAGATAAGCAGCTGTTCTCCTATACTACATGTGTTCTGGATCCTTCTCCTCCCTCTGCACACCATAACTAAAGATGGAATGGAACATAACTGAAAGTCACCCCTCTCTTTGTCTTGCAGGAGTCTAGCCACAGATAAGGGACCAAAATGACTGACTCAAAATATTTCACCACAACCAAGAAAGGTATTATTTGTTTAATAATGGACCTTGTCCTACGCTTTCTCTGCCTGTCCCTTGTGTTTTACTCCTGTGGCTGTAGGGAGTAGGGGTGGGAATGAAGTCCTGGAAACATGGCAAGAATGGCCTAGAGCTTCTTGTAGATCTAGAAGATTGAACTGTTGATGATATAAGAAATTTATCACTTTTTTTAGAGCTCAGAAAGGGAAGAACATTAGCTCCAAGTGTGGGGAAAAAAGTGCCCTTTGGTTCACCATGGCTTAAACTAAGTATGTTTTTGGCGGGGCACGATGGCTCACGGCTGTAATCCCAGCACTTTGGGAGGCTGAGGCAGGTGGATCACGAGGTCAAGAGATTGAGACCATGCTGGCCAACATGATGAAACCCCGTCTCTACTAAATATACAAAAATTAGCTGGGCATGGTGGCATGCACCTGTAGTCCCAGCTACTCAGGAGGCTGAGGCAGGAGAATCACTTGAACCCGGGAGGCAGAGGTTGGAGTGAGCCAAGATCGCACCACTGCACTCCAGCCTGGCGACAGAGCGAGACTCCATCTAAAAAAAAAAAAAAATGTTTTTTTCCAGGGGAAAAAAAACGCACAATCCTATCAGTACCCTTGCAGCAGAGTGGGTGTGGGTGTGGGTGTGGGTGTGGCTGTGTGGGTGTGGGGGTGTGTGTCCGTGTATCTGTCCTTATCCAAGGGCACTTTTTTTTTTTTTTTTGAGATGGAGTTTCATGCTTGTCACCCAGGCTGGAGTGCATTGGCGCAATCTTGGCTCACTGCAACCTCTGCCTCCTGGGTTCAAGTGATTCTCCTGCCTCTGCCTCCCGAGTAGCTGGGACTACAGGTGGGTGCCACCACACCCACCACACGCAGCAATCTTTTGTATTTTTAGTAGAGATAGGATTTCAGCATGTTGGCCAGGCTGAGCTCGAAACTCCTGACCTCAAGTGATCCACCCACCTTGTCCTCCCAAAGTGCTGGGATTACAGGCATAAGCCACGATGCCCAGCCAGGCATGTATTTTTCATGGTTGTAATCCTGTTTTTCATTTGACATTTTCACATCATCTAAACATTTCCCAACAATTCTGATGACTACTATTAAGTCCATTGAGTTGCTACACTGAAATTTGCTAAGCTAGGCTTAGAACATTGGGCATTTTGGTTGTTTCTGCTTTTAAGGAAATGGATGATGTTGTCATGGCTGACAAATGTGCTTTAACCCTGTAAGCATCTTTCTGACCAGCCCTTCCTTCCTCCCTCCTTCCTTCCAAGTGAGATTGACACACACCTGCCAACCAGATGAAAAGAGTCTGTTACTGGATCGGCTGAGCCAGAACCCGAAGTCTGCCCCTCATCAGGCATTCCATGTATTGGACTAGCTGAGTTTTTTTCTTCTTTTGAAATCAAGTTTTGCTCTTGTTGCCCAGGCTAGAGTGCAATGGCGCCATCTCAGCTCACTACAACCTCCTCCCCTGGGTTCAAGTGATTCTTCCGCCTCAGCCTCCTGAATAGCTGGGATTACAGGCATGTGCCACCATGCCTGGCTAATTTTGTATTTTTAGTAGAGACGGGGTTTCTCCGTGTTGGTCAGGCTCGTCGTCAATTCCCAACCTCAGGTGATCCACCCGCCTCGGCCTCCCAAAGTACTGGGATTACAAGCATGAGCCACTGCACCTGGCCAAGTCTAGCTGGTTTTTATTGAGAACTTACCATATGCAGTGGAAGAGAGACAGAGCCTCTGACCTGGTGTTGCTCCAGGTTGAGCAGGAAGAACAGTCTATAGAGTAGTAACCACACTAAAGAGTAGTGGGTCCGGGGTGGGTGTGGGAGAATTCTGGGAGGAGCTGGTCAGATAGATGGGGAATAGGAAGGGGAAGGAGTGAGTGCTCTGCCTGTGATACACTGAGGGAAAGGGAAGTAGTGGGCATGAGTTACTGAGGAAGGTGATGCAAGAAGAGGTTAGAGCCAGGCACAGTGGTGCGCCAGGTGGTGGCTTGGGTGGGAGGATTACTTACTTGAGCCCAGGAGTTTGAGTCTAGCCTAGGCAACTAATTTAAAAAAGATAGAAAGCAATGGAGAGGTATGCAGGGATCAGTCCTGTGAAGCCTGGTGAGCCACAGCGTGAACTTAGTGCTGAGTATATTGGAGTCTCGGGTGGGTTTTTTCAGTGTTTTTTGTTGTTGTTTTGAGACATAATTGCACTCTGTCACCCAGGCTGGAGTGCAGTGGTGAGATCTCTGCTCACTGCAGCCTCCCGGGTTCAAGCCATTATCCTGCTTCAGCCTCCCAAGTAGCCGGGACTACTGGCACACCACCACGCCCTGCTAATTTTTTTGTATTTTAGTTTAGCTGGGACTACAGTCACGCCACCATTCCCCGCTAATTTTTGTATTTTGGGGGTGGGGTTTTTTAGTGGATTTCTTTTGGGAAGAGAGATGTGTGGAGAGAGATACCTGGCTTCAGTGCCCCAGCCAAAGAGACAAGGAAATAGGTTCAGAAAAGCAAAGTGAGTATTTTGGGTGAGCCAAGCATAGGAGTTTAGAACATGGGCCTTAGGGCTTTCAGTTTCAGCCCTACCACCTACCGGCTTTGTATATGCATTACTGAGCCTCTCACAGCTTCCACTGGCTCACTGCAGGGAAATGCAGAGTTGTGAGAGTTAATTCCTGTAAGAAAATGTATGGGAACAAGTTAGTGTGGCACTGACTGGGTTTAGAGAAGGGCTCAAGGTGGCAGGGCGCGGTGGCTCATACCTGTAATCCCAGCACTTTGGGAGGCCGAGGCAGGTGGATCACTTGAGGTCGGGAGTTTGAGACCAGCCTGGCCAACATGGTGAAACCCTATCTCTACTAAAATACAAAAATTAGCTTGGCATGGTGGTATGCGCCTGTAGTTCCAGCTATTTGGGAGGCTGAGGGAGGAGAATTGCTTGAACCTGGGAGGCAGAGGTTGCAATGAGCTGAGAACATACAACTGCACTCCAGCCTGGGTGACAGAGTGAGACTCTGTCTCAAAAAAAAAAAAAAAAAAAAAGACAGAGAGAAGGGCTCAGAAAATAACATCTGCCCTCCTAACCTGTTACTGGGATCCTGACTATCTGTCCATGGCAGGGCCAGACAAGCCTACTTCCTCATTTGTTTTTTTCACATCATCAAATTCTTCAGAACAATTTATTACATGCTTGAGCTCTCACAGAGCAACTGAATTCCCATTTTTAGAGTTGAGCAACCCCTTGTGTCTCAGGAAGTGAAACTCTGAGCAAGCTGTTTTAATTAGAGGTTTGAAGAAAACAGGAAAGGCCTCTGTGTGGGAATCAGCAAAGTCTACCCTCTCCCTGCAAGCCTTAAGTACTCAGGTTCTATTGCACTGAGCCTTTTAAGGGCCTTTGGTTGAGTGAGGGTAGCTGAGGCCAGCTTGCCTTCCACTGGGTTTTTAGCTCTCTGGCTGAGCAGAGCCTGCTGTCATGTTTTTGATGCTTTTGTCTTC
>CAUYQU010011811.1:0-22892 GCA_963574635.1 Cheracebus regulus
TGCTCTCTGCAATGGGGGTATCTTATGATGTACAGTCAAATAAGGCAAATCAGATAATTTCTTGATGGACAATTTTTACAAACATAGGACAGGGTAATATTTTTAGGTTTTATTATTTTTTTAATGCTTTAAGTTCTGGGATACATGTGCAGAATGTGCAGGTTCCTTATATAAGTATTCACATGCCATGGTGGTTTGCTGTACCCATCAACCTGTCATCTACATTGGGTATTTCTCCTAATGCTATCCTTCCTCTAGCCCCCCACTCCCCCAACAGGCCCCAGTGTGTGATGTTCCCCTCCTTGTGTCCATGTGTTCTCGTTGTTCAACTCCCACTTATGAGTGAGAACATGGAATAGTTTTAGGTTTTATGGCTGGCTCTGAGGAAAGGAATTCTGGTTTCTAGGGCTTGCCTTAGGGGAGAATGGGACTAAACATGAGGAAGGAGGATAGTGAAAAAGTTTTGCTTGTGAGGCTGCTGCTGAGGCCTTCATTTTGGGGACTGTTTTCTGAGCCACAACATATACCCATGTTTTTAGCAACCTCTTCATAATAGCTGAACATTGGAAGTAATAGGAACACCAGCTGATAGCAGAATGGCTGAAGAGATTGTAGCATAGTCAGACAATGTAATACTGAAAGAAATAAAACTGGAAAATAATAATCTAGGCCACACAAGTTAATAAAAACCACTTATTTCCTTTCAATATATTCCATAATTATTGGTTGACACATACTGTTGCTTCAAATTTGTCTTTTATCATTCTTCTTATATTTACTGATATTCTTACGATTTTTGTAAAGGTAACAGTGTCCTACTACACACTTTGGAGTAGGATTTATTTAGTGCTTGCAACCTTGCAATTTCAATATATGTTAAATATTTTGTAATTTGTAATAAAGAAACTTTATGTTTTACATTTTATAACCATTCCTCCTCCTCATCCTGATAATAATAATAATAATAATAATGACTTCAAAGTGTTTATTATATAGCAGACACCTTATAAAATTGATACAGATGATTGTTCTCAAAACTCTTTCCAGTGAGGATACTTTTATCCCTCTTTACAAATGAGGTTACTGAGGACAGAGAGGTTAAATAACTTAGCAAAATTACACAGTGAACAGGGATGAAACTAGTAGCTAGAGATATAACTTATGATAATTAAGCAAAGATGTTTATAACACACTTACAATGAAACATAATAAACAGTCAAAATGATAGATTATTTTGTCTGAGAGATTATCTATAATGGTCTTATTGCCATTCCAAATAATTTCCTACAGTTTTGTGTCACCCTGAAGCTAATGTTGTTCTATCTTAGAACCCATCTACAAATAAACCTGTTTGCTTCAATAACTCTGTTAAAGAGTCATTATTATATTAAACTCCACTGCATTATACGATGCAAATTCTAAATGCACTTCCCACATAGTGATGAAAGTACTTTGTTTTTATGGTTGCTTAGACCTGGAGCTTAAAGTGCATTATTTTGTTAATCCTCATAATATATCCATGGGAAAATTAAAAATATTATTTTTAGTCTATTCAGGAAAATATTTGTGTAAGTGTTATCTAAAACCTCAGTAGATTAAAATATTTAGAAACTGGAACCTATTTTCCATTCATAAAGTTGGACAGCAAGGGAATATTGTTATGACTAAAAATGTATTTATCAACCAGACTGCTAGTTTTTTAAAAATATGTATGTATTTATGTATATTTGTATGCATGTATGTATTTTTCAGATGGAGTCTTGCTCTGTCACCCAGGCTGGAGTGCAGTGGCATGATATCAGCTCACTGCAACCTCCACCACCTGGTTTCAAGTGATTCTCCTGCCTCAGCCTCCCAAGTACTGTTACTACAGATGTGCAGGCCCGGATAATTTTTGTATTTTTGTTAGAGATGGGGTTTCCTCATGTCGGTCAAGCTGATCTCCAACTCCTGAACTTAGGTGTTCCACCTGTCTCAACCCCGCAAAGTGCTGATATTACAAGCGTGGGCCCCTGTGCCCAGACTCAGACTATTAGTTTTAGATATGAATCTATGAAACAAATATTCATCTGTAGGCAAAAAAATCTCTGCTCTTATGGAATTTATAATTTAGTCGAGAAGACAGACAATAAACAAATAGATACATAATACATTAGATGAGTTATGTGAAGAAAACTAAAAGTGGATAAGAGGACGTGTGACATGAGGCACTGTGATAAAAATGTTCAACTTGTGCATATATGGGTATACTGTCAACTAGAAAGTAGGATGAAGTTGAGAGTTTGAGCATAAGCTTGAGGAAGGTCATTCGGGAGCGCTGGCTCCAAATGAATGGGCAGTGTGATATGGTTTGTCTGTGTTCCCACCCAAATCTCATCTTAAATTTTAGTTCCCATAATCCCCTTATGTCATGGGAGGGGCTTGGTGGGCAGTAATTGAATCATAGGGCTGTTAACCTCATGCTAGTCTCATGATAGTGAATGAGTTCTCTCAAGATCTGATGGATTATAAGGGGCTTTTCCCCATTTTGCTCAGCACTTTTCCCTGCTGCCGCCATGTACAGAAGAACATGTTTTCTTCCCCCTTTTCCATGATTGTAGGTTTCCCGAGGCCACCCCAACCATGCTGAACTTCGAGTCAATCAAACCTCATTCCTTTATAAATTACCCAGTCTTGTGGGTATATCTTTAGAGCAGCATGAGAATGGATTAGTATACAGTGTTACAAAGTGGAGTTAATGTTTCACTTATAAAGGTAGAGACAGAGATATTTTACCAGAATAATGACATTTTCCATGCAAGACCAGTGCATATGTTACAGAGATTTGTTCAGTTACAGACTGCTGCATTCCAAGGAAAATGATTGTGGGAGAGGTAACCTGAGGAGTAATCCGAGGAGGTCTTATTTCTGTGACCATTTGGTCTTCCTCATCATTTACAGAAAAAAAACAGCAGAAGTTGGAGCTGCATGCTTCATGACTCAGGCTGCAAAGCCACATTCTCCTCAAGGCTCAGAATAAAGTTCTGCAACTTTAAATTATTTAATTTCACAAAACTAAATAATATATAATTATATATGTATTCCAAATACCTATCTTAAAATTAGAAAATGAACATTTTAACAGGCTCCACTTGACTAAATTGTGAATAATTCAATATCTTAATTTATTTTCTTGGGAATTATAAAAGCTTTTCCCTCACATAAAAGAAATTCAGTTTCTTCATGCCATTTTTAAGGAATATAGGTTATTTTTCTAAAGTGTTAGAAATGTTTAGAAATTATATTTTTAATAATAGTCTCAGTAAACACTTCTGTAGTGGGTAAATATTCAACTAAGTTATAGAAAGGGTTTGGAAAATAGCCACATATCTTCTTCCATTCCTCTGGTCTACACAGACTAATGCTGGATTAAATAACCAAGATCTCTGGAAAATCAGATATAATAAATCATTAAACAAGTAGAGTTACTAGTTTCCTTCAAAACTAAATCTAAATAGCTCGTCTAACACACAGCTCTGAAATTTCCAAACACATAAAAGTGCTCAAACCAACTAAGCTCACATGACAATCTTTTTCCCATGTTGTGAAAAACAATTAGGTGTTTTGCTGTTCTCATGAGTGCTATTTAATTCCACAAAATAATGCTTTTCAAAAAATACTTCTCTCTTTATCGCAATGTTTAAGGAACATCTGTTAAAATATCTAAAGAATATTTGAATTATGTAAGACAATTTATCACCAACAAATGAATTATGAACCAATTTTAACTTTTGAGAAATGAATTATAAGAAAAATAGAAAGTTAAAGATGTAGAATTTTTAAAGTATTAATTGTTTTCCTATCTCTAGTAAGGGTGAATTTGTACTATAATCTTGCATAATAAATTGTGAAACATTTCTCCCACATATTCAATTATTTAATAATGTTTTTGAAATATATTGCACAGAAACATAGGAAACATCATTTGTTATGACCACATTTCAAATGCATGAGTTTTTAATTCTCACATAGAATTCCATGGTATGGACGTGCTACAAGTTACCTTCTCAGAATCTGTTGTTGGACTTTCAAGGTTTTTCTATTTTTTTTTAATTATTCATAAAATGCCTCAAGAATGATTTTCATATTAGCATTGAAGGAAACTAAACCATGTCACTCCAAAATATGGGATGGCTATTAAGATGGCCTGCAAACAGAAGTAACTCTGCAAAGCTGTTGTTTTGTGTATGAGTTTTGCTGATGCAGTCAAGCTTTCTGAAGCCCTACCTTTTACAAATCTAAAAAAATTAACTGAGAGGCTGCTGGCTTTCAACGTCTGAAAGAAACAATGACCATTTATTCTCTCAGAGCGCTACTACCTAAGGAGTTATATCTAGATAACAAGACTGCCTCAGCCAGCTAGGCTCCTCTCTTTTCTCCATCCCATAACCTGTCTTGCCACTAAAATAGATTTGGCACCACAACCTCCTCTGTGTTATGCTTGGAGCCCCCACTCTTCCTGTAACCTCAGGGTGGTATAAAAGTGTCAACCATGTTGCCTTTCTAGGAGTTCTTGTACTGTGTATGACTCCCGTGCATGTTAAAAAAAACTGTAGGCCTTTTCTCCTATTAACCTCCCTTCTGTCAGTTGATCTTTCAGAAAACCTTCAGAAGGCAAAGAGGAAGTTCACATTGGCCTCTACAGCACCAACTGACATTTGCAGAATAAATTGAAGTTAGACTATGAGAAATAGAGCTGTGTGGTAAAGAGACAGGAGCATTTCTTGATCTTATACAGGACATTGTACTGTCCTCCAAAAAGTCACACGAGTTTATACTCCCAGGACTATGTATGACAGTACTGGTTTTCTTTTCTCATTTACCACTGAAAGTCATAACTAATCTTTCTTATCTCAATGAGTGAAAAATAATTATCCAAAATCTGTTTTTATGAAAGATGAAGAATCTTTATTAGCAAAAAAATTTAAACATTTTAACAATATTTTATACTACCAAAGTGTCTTTTCTTTTTTTTTTTTTTTTGACAGGGTTTCAGTCTATCATCCAGGCTGGAGGGTAGTGGCTCAATCTTGGCTCACTGAGCCTCCATCTCTCAAGCTCAAGCAATCCTCCCACCTCAGCCTCCCAACTGGCACATGCCAGTTAATTTTTGTATTTTTAGTAGAGACAGGGTTTCACTTTGTTGGCCAGGCTGGTCTCTAACTCCTGGGCTTAAGAGGTCTGCTCACCTCGGCCTCCCAAAGTGCTGGGATTATAGGCATGAGCCACTGTACCCAGCCACAAAAGTGTCAAATTTTTTTCTAAGTTTTGTTGGTTGCTTTTATGTCTTCATTTTATCATATTTAAATCATTGGACCCCTGGAGGTTATTTTGATAAAGTTTAATGAGGGAGATATATATTGTTAACAGAAAAAAAGTATTTAGAGAGGTTTATTCCAAGCCAATATGACTGACCAGGACCTGGGGTATAGTCACAGAGATCCTGAGAAAACATGTCCAAGGTGGTCAGGCTGCAGTTTAGGGAGACAAGAGTTACAGGCAAAGACATCAACCAATACATTTAAGATATACATTGGTTCAGCATGAAAAGGTGGGACATCTTGACGGACTTGTGAGTCCTTCACAAGTCGTAGGTGGCTTTAGGGATTCTTTATTTGACAACTGACTGAGAGAATTAAGCTATTGTCTAAGGACTTGAAGCAGTAGAAAGAAATGCTTGCGTTAAGATAAGGAGATTGTGGGAGCCAAGGTTCTTGTTTCAGAGATGAAGCCTCACAGGTAGCAGCCCGCAAAGAGAATTGATGCTAAATGTCGCTTTTCAGACATTAAAGACATTAGACTTTCAGTTCATCCCTCCGAGATCTGGAAAAGATCTATTTGCATCAATGGACATTTTCCACTTATGTACGTTTCTCCCTCAAAACATGGCTTTGCAGAGCCCTTTCAAGCTATGTCAAAGACATTTATTTGGGGTAAAATATTCTGATTTCTTTCAGGGCCTGCTATCCACATGTGATGCTGTTCCATCATTAAGTTGGAAAGTCAGCCACATTACATTGGGTAAACTAAAAATGCGTTTAACAAGATTTTATGCTTTGTAGGGAGTGACTGCAGCCTTGCCTGGCGTGACCTTAGGTCTTGTTGACAACATGGTATCTTATGCCACAGAGAGTCTGTTCTGTCAGTTTCGTGATTTCTATTTTTAATCTGGTCAGTTGCACCTAAACTCCAGAATGGAGGGGATATAACAAGGTATGTCCAACCTCCCTTCTGGTCATGGCCAGGAAAGACATTTTTCAGGATTCTCCAGGGTCCCCTTTGCCAGGAGGGGTTCTTTCAGTTGGTAGAGAGCTTAAGATTTCATTTTTGGCTTATAATAGCTAGATTATTTTTCAAATTGGTTGCCAGTATCCTGTCGTCTTTTACCAAATAAGCAAATTTTCCTACTTATTAAAACATCAAATTATAATACATTTCCTTGTGATTTTAAGGTATCTTTAACTTTTTTTTGTCTGTTCTAATACTATGTCCACACCACAAGGTTTTAAACATTATTATTTCATAATTCATTTCAATATTTGATAGGGACATTTTCTCATCATAGCTCTTGATTTTAGTCTTTCCTTCGCTATTTTATATTTTAAGTTAAATTCATGACGTGTAGAAAATATCTAGAGTAGATACTTGGTCACTATTGAGTCTGTCTACATAAGAAATTCTGTGCTTTTTCAGTCTCCTTTTATGACTCTGTATAAAATTTTACAGTTTTATTTTAAAAGATCTACAAATTTTTATGTTTATAATTACATATTATTTATTCTCTTAACAGAAACAATTTTCAAATGCAAGTTATATTTAATCTTCATAGTATATGTTCATACATATATATAGGGAAATGCTAAATTAAGGCTGTAGTATAGCAAAAATGACCTAATCTGTTAAACCAAAAATTAATTTTTAAGCTTGTCCCATGTGGCAGAAAATAGGATAGTCCATAAAGTTACAGAGGGTAAACAAAATCAAGTTGTGCCCTCAGAGATCTTCCAGTCTAATAGGTGAAAGAGATAATGAAGAAGTAAACAATGAAACATAAACACAAGATCTTGCAAAAGAATTACAGCTTTTGTTGCCGACTCTTGAGCATCTTCAACTACTCCACACGTCCTCCTGTTTCACAACCATGCAGCTGAGTCTTGCAGTGCCCTGATCTGCCCATGTAGAGTAGCCAAAGAGCTGGCTTGCCCGTGCTGTACACTGGTTAATTGAACTTGGAATCTGGCTCCATTGAAAGTCACAGTATAGAGCAGAGCAGTGGACAATCATTCAGAAAAACAACAGCAATAGGAAAATTGTTGAAGCTGTTCATGATTTGAAGTGCCTAGGAAACTGATCACATTTTTAGTAGTGTTGGCTTAGTGTGTGCGGCTACAGAAAATGAGCCAATGGAGACTGCCATGTTGGTATAATCAAATGGATCATGAAAATGCTCACTGAAAATGTTCGGCCCTCTTGTATGTGGGTAAGCTCCTCATATAATTTGACTGGAGAAATAATTCATGATAAATTTTTAGAATAAATGGAAAGTAGTGCTGTGACTAACACTTTGCCAATATTCATAGTACTGGTCTTTACAGCTTATTAAGAATTTTTCTAAGTTAAAAAAAAATTGAACAGAAAACCAAACACCACATATTCTCACTCATAAGTGGGAATTGAACAATAAAAACACATGGACACAGGGAGGGGAACATCACACACCAGGGCTTGTTGGGGGGTGGGGCAAGGGGAGGGTGAGCATTAGGACAAATACCTAATGCATGTGGGGCTTACAACCTAGATGACGGATTGATGGGTGCAGCAAACCACCATGGCACATGTATACCTACGTAGCAAGTCTGCACATTCTGCACATGTATATCAGAGCGTAAAGTAAAACTTTAAAACATTGGAAGTCAGACAAATTACTAAAATAATAAAGCATATTTTATTTATATATTTAGTGATTAGAAAATTGTAATTTAAAAGGCACAGTGTTTTGAATAAAATTCCCATTACTATAAAGGGATTTGAGAGTAGGATTTTTTTAATATCATAGAAGTAGTAACAAAACACTATGTGTCAATAACATAGCATATCCATTGTAGACGTTAAAGGTCTTTCTTTGCTATTTCCACCACATACACTGATAGTTCTTAAGCTCTCCCTCTCTGGTTCTACTTATGCAATTGATAATAGTGCTGACTATTATTTCTCAGCATTTTCAGATCAATAAAAATTAAATTTATGAAATTTTTTACACGTGTTAAGTGTGTAATCTTTTCTATGTATAAAATCTTTTACTTGAAGCAATGTGTTAGTTGCATCTGAAGACCAACACTGAAGAAAATCCATACTCATATAAATTTTTATGTGCAATAAATCATACATTTCTATCTACAAAACTATGAGATTAAAAATACAATTTTCCAATATAGTAATAACGAAAATAAAACAACTTGCTTAATGTTTTGTTCTTATTGACTTTCGTTTCTCTGGAATTCCATAGAGCACTTTGAATACAATCAATTATAAAAGCAAATAGAAGGACAGCCTGATAATACCTCTACTATAGAAGTTTGAAATAAATATCTTGTGTTCCACAGCAAAATTGAAAATTCTCTTTATTGTGGTACACAAAACTATCTAATATAATAAAACAATCTAAAACAATGCATTAATATGGTATCTATTTTCTATGAATATCTGGAATGTGACTTATCTAGAGCAGAAAGTGAAATTTCCAATTTTCACTACCAAGGTCATTCATGTTTAGATGTGCCCTTCTCTTTGAAATAATTTTTCATATCACAGCATAGGCCAGGACAAGGCTTGTAATTTGCAGAGGTGAAACATTTGTTTCTCAACTTAGTAGAAAGTTACATCTAACTGAAAGCGTTATTAGTGAAAGCGTAACCTGAGAAATGAAGCCACGTGACCGCTTCCTGGGAGAGACACTTTAGGCATTTGCCAGAAATAATCAATCCAATCTGTACTTTGAGGCAGATCTTATATTTTTCAACAATTATGGCATATATATTGAACTATATTTTTTTCTGAATTTTGTTAAATGAAACACTAAGTCAATTATTTCTTTGTTTTTAAATGTTATGTTATCTTGGCTGTACTGTTATTTCTGCAAATGCACTCAAAAGCTGTCTATTATCTTCTTTATTTGTCAAAAAATTATTTATAGTAAAATAATAATAACCATTTATTTGCAAGACTAAGTGCAAAATTAGTCCCACCACCTTTGACTCAAGTCAATGCAGTGTCAGCCGCTGAGGGAAGGGTCCCAGCTCACCAGGCAGCCCAGGTGATCAACAAAACCATGTTCAGACAGCTTCCCTCTTTGCATCATGACACTTCATTTTCTACATCATTAGAATGTTGCCTTACGGTATCAACGAGAGATTATTTGAATTCATACACAAAGCAGGTAGAAGAGTTCCTTAAATGTAGTGCAGTCTATCTGTGTCCATTCGTATTATTATTAATTTATTCTGTGAAACATATCTATCATCCCAAGAAATGGCCCAGTCAGTTTACATATAAAATGAATTCAAATACTGATACATTTAAATCTATTTTCCATATTTAAAGAAAATTAAATTGTTGATCTATCAGTCATACAGTAGAGTATTTGTTGTAAACAGTAACGGAGACTGCATGTTAGTGAAATGAGTGGGGCTTTAAAGTTCAAGGGACTAGCTTTGCATGAAGTTTGAGCCACCTACTACTCAAATGTCTTTGGGCAAGTTACCGAACCATTGTGAGCCTCAGTTTTTTAATCTGCAAATTAGACAAGACTTACATTCTGAGGCCATTATGAAATTATCTAATTTTACCATGATAATGACCTCAGGACATAAGAGGTAGAGAGTAGAACGATGGTCACTAGAGGCTGGGAAACACTGTGGGAGAGGAGGATAAAGATGGGATGGTTAATGGATATGAAATTACAATTAGAAAGAATAAGATGTAAAAAAAAGATACAATGTAGATGTTTGGCAACATCTACATTAGCAATAATAATTGTTTATTTCAAGTAACAAAAGGAGTAGAATTGGACTCTTCCTAACTCAAAGAAATGATAAATGCTCAAGGAGATGGATACCCAATTGCCCCTATTTGATAATTACATTTTGTATGCTTGTATCAGAATATCACATGTATCCCATAAATATATGCAACTATTATGCATCCAAAATAATTAAGAATAAAGAATTAAAAATTAGATAATACTTAAATGTTATCTAACATAGTATGGTTACTTAATACTAATTTCTTCCCCGACCATACACAAGATGAATAGTCTTCTTATGTGTGCAGTTTATTAAAAACAAAAATTAGAATTTATTTGATTTTATAATTGCTTAACAAGTCAGACACTTTCGCTCTTTAGTTGACTCAGCTGTGTGGTGGAGTTCCTTAGAATTAAAGTAGTATTACTGCTTGTAAATTTTTTATGAGATTGAAGTTACTTACATAACAGACGCTGTGACATAAAACTATAATGCTAATAGTGAATTATGCTCCATTTCAGAGGCATTCAGCAAATATAAGCACTTTTGTGTAGGTTGTTTTGTACTTCATAGCATTCCAGAATATTCAGCCAAATCATCTAATGATTTCTGAACTTGTGAATTTTGGAGAAAATACCACTGCTCACAAAGCATGAAGGAGATACTAAGGCAAGGCCTTTACTGCACTCTGGAGAGAGCAAACAATCCTTTCTTAAGGAAAAAGAAAAAAAAACACTGCCCATTTAAAGCCTCACCAGCAGATATGACAGCAGACTCTCTTCCAGGATGCTTCCTGGAAGGTGCACGCTACCACGGAGAATGGAGTCACTAAATGAGCACAGGCTTCTCTGTGGCTGGAGTTGTCTTCAATGCCAGCTCTGCACTTACCGCAGTCTTGAGCAGGTCTCGCCTGCACTATGGCATAGGTCTCTGGCCTCCAGCCTGCTTATAATCACATTGCCTCCACGTTGAGCTCATGTGCAGCTAGCTTGCCCCACTTCACTTTTCTTGTAAAACCAAAAGCATTCTCCTTCATGTAGTGGGATCATACAAATTAAAGCTTAGTCATCATAAAATGTATGACATTTTATGATGTCTCAAGGACACCTTTGAGAATGAAATAGGGTACTGTAAAAAGTTGCACCAGGACAGCAGGAGCAGGCTGGGCTGTTCTGAGCAGACCTGGCCAGTGGTTATCTTGCGCAGGGGGCTCCAGGACAGAACTGTGCCTGCTTGCCCAATTTATCTTTCCTTCTTGCAACTCCTCATCATTTTCCTCTGAGTCTTCCAGACACACTCAAATTCTGTGAAAGAACTATGTGAAAGAAAAATATATCTTAGGGTCTCAAAATTACGAAGCTTAAGGGAAAAGCCAAGCTGAGGACTGCTTAGGGCAAATCTGCCTCCCATTCTATTCAAGGTCATCCTTCTCCTCGCTGAGATAAAAGTGTATCTGATTGCCTCCTTTAGAGAAACTAACAAGAAACTCAAAAGAATGCAATCGCTTGTTGGAAGCCCCTGCCCTGCTTCCAGTTGTCCCTCCTTTCCAGACAGAAACAATGCGCCTCTTACATATGCTGGTTGATAGCTCACGTCTCCCTAAAATGTATCAAACAAGCTGCGTCCTGACCATTTCGGGCACATGTCATTAGGACCTGCTGAGGCTGTGTCATGGGCATGCCTCCTCAACATTGACAAAATAAACTTTCTAAATTAACTGAGACCTATCCCAGATATTCAGTGTTCACATTTTGGCAACCACAATGGGATTCTGAGTGGAGGCGCCCCTGACCTTTGACAAATCTATCTGTGCTTGGTACCCACTTGAGCTATCTTTATGGCTCAAACCAATAAGATAACTTGCTGAGGCTTGGAGGCAACCCCTCCAGAGAATCTCTAATTTCCCCAAATTTGGTTGAGATCTAAAGTTTATTTTGCTGGACCACTGATTTTTTTTGAGATTTACTTACTTCCAACACAAGGAAGGCAAATTTTCCTGCTTCCACGACAGTGGGAGGAAGGTGACTCCTTTATGGAGTTTATCATTATTTTTTTCTGCTTCTCAGATGGTAGAAAGCAGTGATCAGCCTGAGACCCATCTCTAGGTAAGAAGTGGGGTTTGTCTTGGCTGAAGTTAAGATTAACAACCAGCTGGTCTTCATTTCTCCTTATCATTAGGGTGCTCACTAACCGTGTAAGTTGTTCAATCGTTTGTTTGGCTTGACTGTTTGTTGTTGTTGTTTGTTTCTGAGTTGGCAGTCACTTAAATCTTTTTCCCATTGGGTTTGAACAACTCTGTTAGATTCATTGAAATCTAAAGGAAACTTTCAAATTATGGGAACAAGGCCTTTGAAGTGGCTAAATTCCCACCACACGCACACACAAAAGGTGGCGTGGTAGGGAGAGAAAAACAGCCAGCAAAAGGGAAAAAAACAAAAAAGATTTTCAATTTTGACTCTTTAAGAGGATTCATTTACGTATCAAGCCAGCTTTTTACCTTTTTGCTAGCCAGACCGAACTGAAAGAGGAACAGTTATCATCTTATGCTGCAGGTCCCTAGCTAAAGTTCTGACTTCTTTTTTTATTCTTTTCACCATGACAGCCCAGGTTTGGTTCCTAAATCAAGCACTTTCTGGTTTGATATCTGGTACTCCTGACATAGCAGCAAATTGTCCTCGCTGAAATATGGTAATGAGATAAAAAAAATTTTTTTAGGGAGCTCAGTAGTTAAAAGTCAGATTAATTAAAAGCTAACATACAAAATGAGTGTGTGTGTTTGTGTGCATGTGTGCACATTTGTATTTAAAAGGCCTTTTTGTTTTTGTTTTCTTTTTTTCTCCTAGGACTTTGTGTTTTTTGAGAAAATGTTCTTTCAGTTGACTGAATTCTGTTTTCTTCATTTACTTTTGCTGTCTTTCCTTTCTCTTGCACTCTATGCTGCATGAAGGACCTACACTAGTGTAAAGTAGCCTGGGATTTCTTAAAGAAAATGGAAAAGTTGCCAGACTCCCTTTTAGGGAGAAACCTCTGTTATTTCTTATGGGACCCAAGAGTGTAAACAGAAAAGTTCATTGCAGCTCTTAAACTCCTTGCTTTTGTATTGTGTTACCTGATTTTTTGACTAAAATAGTTATTGCAACAGAGGCTACTCCTGGGTTTTAAAGGGAGAGCATAGTTTAGCCACTTAGAAATGTCTTTGTTTAAAAAAAATATATAAAAGCACTGCAAAAGCATCACATGGTCTAGCCTCATAATAATTCTCCCCTTTTGGAGACCCAGGATTCAGTGTGGGCTCTGCCCAAAGCTCAGAGGTCTGTTAAAAGATAGGTAGTCCCTATCTAAGTAAATTGGTCTCCTTATTCAATCCTATAATAGATTAATAATTTTATGTTAGATTTGGCATCCATCTTTAATCTCCCTCTAGCATCATCAGACTTTTTTTCTCTGTACCTTCAGATATAAATTTTGCTATTTGATGTTTCACCTAAGAGTTGTTTCCTTCAATATGCAGATTTAGGGGTGTTTACCTAACTGCCAGGGTAAGGAAACAGATTATCAAGAGTTTGCTAGTCTAAGATTAAAAAAAAACAAAACAAAAAAACAAAACAAAACAGCTTATGAATCTGTAAGATGTACTTCTATCTGTATGCCTAATACATATATGTGTTTATGTGTTGTGTACAAAATGTTTTACTGCTGAAACTATATAAAGAGCTCTAATTAATTGGCTTGAAGAAAAAGAAAAATCAGATACTTTATCAAAGAAACAAAAACAAAACAGGACTTGCCTGCTAAATCTTAACTATGATAGCAGTTATAGCCTCATCTTCAGACCCTGTAGAAGATGCAAATCCAAATAAACTTTGTTCCCGAGACACAGGGCCAGAGATTAAAGCTATTTAACTCTTCAAGATCCAGGGACTATTGTGGAAGAGGTGGGTGCATGAGATAGTAAGGGCTGATTTTGAGAGATAAAATAAGTTCAGTTTCTCTATAAATGAGTCATTAATGTCAAAAGCACACTGATGCAAAACCAGCATATAAGCCCCTGTGTCAGAGTAACAAGGTCTTCTTGAAGCATTAACCAACTCCTTAATAAAGTTTATAAAATACTTATGGCAATTGTCTCTTATGGTCAAGATAATTAAAATTGTGTATATTGTTTATAAAATTTTGAAAAACAAATTTAATTGACTTTATGCTGTTATTATTTGGAAAATTAAGTCTGTTCTCTCAAAAATTTAGAGTTTTTGCCTTTTCATGAAATCCTTGAGTTATCACTTTGGTTCAGTGAGTGACTTATTTAAAAATAACCCGTGATTCTATTTATGATATCAAGTGTTATAAACCTTTGATACTTGACAAACTTTCCAAAATCAAATTACAAGTTATGTCTTTTTCTGACCTAATTAATCCTATAAGATATTCGGTTCCCTAAAGTCCAAAAATAATATATTTGGCTTATTTGGTAAAAAATTATACAGGAAGCATTGTCAACTAGGAAATGGTGTTTGACCTTCTTTGAGCTGTATTTGTATAAATATGTTATTGGTATGTGTTTCATAATTATGATAAACTCTATAATTCTGATATGACAGTGTACATTATCAGTAATAATTAGAATTGTTACGTTAAATTACTGCTTGTCACAAAGGTAACAAATTTCCTTGTCAATTGTGTCTTTGACTATGGCTATGCTGAAACTTTTTTTGCTTAAGTCATTCCTAATTTTTTGTTCTGTTTTTCAGAGTGAAGAAAACTTTTGAGCTATTTACAGCACATAGCAATATATACCCCTGTAAACAGAATTTGGAGCGTATTTGTTTCTCTCTACTTGATTTCTCCAGAATTTGTGAACTATTTGTGAGCATTCTTAACTTACGGCAATATAGTTATTTGCGTTAAGTACAATAAGATTGTTTTCTTCTGCAATAGGACACCATTGGAGAAACTGATTATTTTACTAAGGTTTTAATTGGATTGTTGTGCTTCCTTTAATTAATTAAACTTGACTTATAAAGTCAATAAAAGTACCTTGGGAAAACTGGCCTCATACCTTGTCTGCACAGTCTACATACAGAGTTCCTGACCTGTGGTAAGTAAAAAATGTCACTTTCTGATAGGACCAGGAGCTCCAGGTTATTTTGGGACCTCAAGAGGAAAGGAATTTAGACAACTCATAGGTATTTAATGGTACAAAGCCATGGCTGGGCTTGGCTTTAAAAAAGTCTTATCTGAGATTCTGTCTATGGAACAAAGTTCAATCAAAGCCAATTTAAAAAGCTTATATAAAATATAATTCTTCTTGCCTCACTTTATACAAATAATCAGTCCAAGAATAATAAAGCAAATCAGTCCTACCATGATTTGCCATAGTAAAAATGGGAAACTGGAGAGAGAAAAATTCTATTTCAAAAACTGTAATACACTTGTTGTTAACTTCTAGTCTTCCCTCATGTTTTACAGGTGGAATGAATTCTAATTTTCCTGGCTACAAGTCTCCCAAATAGTTTTTTCCATTTTTTTCTTCTTTCTTTTCCTGCCCTGCTTCCTCATCATTCCTACTGTGAAATCACTGAAAACTAAGCTGTGCTTTCTTAAAGCCCTATGAACTGAATCTAGACAACTTAATGTTCAGGAGAAAATAACAGAAACCTATTTACATACATGAGCCACTTTCATTCCTGCCTACTGATATATTATGGACTTCAGAGTAATGTGGTCTATACTGATGTTCCAGTGTTGTTCTTTTGTTTGTTGTTTTTCTACCTTACTCATCATATTTTCTCTTTGTGGGTCATGAGACTTTACAACCTGCTAAAAATGAGCTTTTGTAATAACTTGGGGACCTACCCATCTAGAAATAAACCATCCTAGCCATGAGAGATCAGATGAAGCCTGAGACCAGAGACTCATTTTCTTCTAAAATGCTTTCTCCAAAAAATTTTAAAAAGAGGAGGAAATGTGAAAGGAAAATAAATCTTGGGTCCCCAAAATCACTAAACCTAAAGGGAAAAATCAGGAACTGCTTGTTCAACCCTCTGTTCATTGAGATAAATGTAAATCTGATTGCCTTCTTTGGAGAGTCTAATCAGAAATTTAAAAAATGCAACAGTTTGTCTCTTGCCTACCTGTGACCTGGAAACCCCTCTCTGCTTTGAGTTTTCCAGGCTTTCCAGATGGAACAATTGTACATCTTACATATATTAGTTGATATCTCATGTCACCCTAAAATGAATAAAACCAAGCTATACTCTGACCACCTTGGGCACATGTCATCGGGACCTCCTGAGGCTATGTCACCGGTGCATGTTCTCAACTTTGGCAAAATAAACTTTCTAAATTTACTGAGACCTGTCTCAAATATTTGAAGTTCACAGTTACTTTCTCTCATTTTATCAGACCTTAAATGAGTCTGAAACAATGTGTCCTCTTAGAGAAAATCATTACTTCTTTGGCCTCATCTGAGATACATTCCTTCAAGTCTCATCCAGCCCCCCGGGACCATTCAACCTGAGAAAACCAGGTACACTCCTGCTAAGGGCCTTTGCATTGCTGTGGCCATTTCTTCCTGAGAGCACTGCTCCTGCATTTCCTTTAGCTCTCTACTTAACATAGCCTTCTCAGTGAGAACTTTCCAGTTTGCTCCACTGAAAACTGTCATCCTTCCCCTCAGTACATTTCCTATGTTTCTTTCCTGCTTTATTTCTTGTGTAGTGTTTATTTTCAAATAAATCATACTTACATAACATATATATATATATTTTATTCACTATTGGATTTCCAGCACCTACAATGTTTAGTGCATAGTGCATAATAATGCTTGTGAATAATACATGTTTGTGAATTTGAATGTCTCTATGCCTTTGCACCTCCCTTTGTCTGTAACATCCATCCTCCTTTCTTTATCTGGGTAAGTCCTTTTCATTCCTTAAAATATCAGCTCAGTTGTAACTTGTTTGAAGAAGCTTTCCCTGTCCTCCAGGTCTCGGTTTTTAGAGGATTTCAAGGACATCCTTAGACTTGAACTTGTGTCATTACTCATTATAATTGTCCTTTAACCTGCCTCCTTCAGCACTAGCCTCGGAGCTTCTTTGAGTCAATGAGTAGCATTTATTGCTTTCTCTAATATAGTGCTGCAACACTGGATAAATTATTAATTACACACATCCCATGTTAGAAAACTCATTACATTTAGAGCCAAACCATTTCATCATTAGATGATTCTAATGATATCTCATATTTGGTCAAAGCTTAGGTAAGTTCTTTAACTTCCCCTTCTCTTATATAATAGGTTTCCTGAACTTACCACCACACTGTCCATCATGAGCACTTGTAATCTAATCTGGCTATGTGATTTTATTCTGTGAAGTTAAAAAAAATATTTTTTCTTAAATATGGTACTCAGAACAAAATAGCTTGGATGAGGTTTAATTTTAACAGCTCACGGAAGTGTAGATGAATCTTTTATTCTTTCCATACCATAATGAAAGGAGTCTATGATATCCTAAAACTGTTAACAGCTTTTTTGACATTCATATTTTGGTCTGAAATATATATACTACCAACTTTCCTCAGTCTTATTACATTTTTTGGATTATATTATTATATTTTCAAATTTATATCAAAGGCATGTTTTAAAAATTTTCCATATATGATTTCAAGACAGAATATGACAGTTCAGCTATCACTTTTACATATATTAATCAAAATTTAAAATTGTGATCATTTCATTAGTTGTCAACACCAATGTATTTAAAATCTATAATATTTTCCCATTTTCAGAGTCTTCTGACTGTGCTGAAGATTCTGCCACATGAGTGACAACTAACATCAGCAGCACTTGTAAATCTTGCTAGTTATCAAGAGACTGGAGAGAATCATTTAAAAGCAGAAAAATCAATCAGAAGGAGTGGGCAAATTTTCTGAAACTTCCCTTCATTTTCGGTCATGAGTCCATGAGAAATATTTTCATAATTAATTTTCAATGCTTGCTTATTGTTAAAACAGTAACAAGAAGGGCATTTATGTTATTTTCTGTAAATATTTTTTACCTTTTCACTTTCACTTTTTCACTTTCAATGATATGAAATTGAACAATTTGCTTATTTTATTTAGTCTTGATTTTTCTTTTTTTATTTATTACTGCTACATTGAGGCTTAAATTACATACCATGAAAGTTGCTAATTGTAAGTGGAAAATTAAATGATAGTAGATTTATATAGTTGTGCTAGAATCACCACAATCCACCATTACAGCATTACTATATCCCCCTAAAAATGTCTCCATGTCCATTTCCAGTAAATCCAAGTTCTATCATCCAGACCCAGGAATCCACTGTTTTCCATTCTTGTAAAAATGTTTCTTCTGGATACTTAATGTAAATGGAATCATATAATACGTAGACTTTTATATTTGCTTTCTTTTACTTAGCACAGATAGGGGCAAACTATGAGTTCTGGGCTATCTCTTTTTGTAAAGTTTTTGTGGTACACAGTCATGCTCTTGTGTTTATATATGGTCTGTGGCTGCTTTTGTGGAACAATAGAATTGAGTTATTGATAGAAACCATATGACCTGAAGAGCCTAAAACATTTACTATCTGGCCCTTTAAGAAACAGTTTGCCAATGCCTGGATTAGTATAGTTTAGCTTTACCCATGTCATGGAATATGTCAATAGTTCATTCATGTCATTTATCATGACTAGCATTTCACTGCATGGATATACCACATTTTGTTGATTCATTCATCAGTTGAAAGACATTTGGAATGTTGCCATTTTTGGCTACTATGAATAATTCTGCAATACATGCTTGTGTCCAGGTCCTTGTGTGGATACATATTATTCTACTGAGTAAATTCCTAGAAGAAAAATTGTAGCCATCTATGGTAAGTTCATGGTTTACTTTTTAAGAAACTGCCAAACTATTTCTCAAATGATTTGCAACAATTTGCATCCCCTTCATCAATGTGAGCAGATTAGATTCTCTATATTCATACCAGTACTGGGTATTATCTGTCTTTTGAAATACAACCATGCTAGTGACATATGGTGATATCTCCTTGTGGTTATGGTTTACTTTACCAAAATGATTAATGACGTTGAACATCTTTTTATGTGCTTATTAACCATGCATATGTCTTCTTTGTTAAAAAAAAAAACCCTTTCATCCATTTTAATACAGAGTTGTCTGTGTTACTGAGATGTAAGTGCTCTTAATACATTTTGGCTGCAAGTATTTTATCAGATATACGATTTGGAAATGTTTTCACCTAGTGTGTACCTTGTCATTTTATATTCTGAATGGTATCTTTTGAAGTAAATAATGTTCTAAATTTTATTGAAATACAATTTATTTTTTTCTTTTTGTTTTATAGATCATGTGTTTGCTATCACACCTAGAAGTCTTTGCTTAACTCAAGGTTATATAGATTTTTTCCTATGTTTTCTTCTAGAAAGTCTCTATTACAGGATTTTACACGTAGGTTTGTAATACATTTTGAGTTTTTTCTGTGTATAGGATGAGGAGGTAAGGATGAAGCTTTTCTTCTATCCCCTCTTCCTCATTCTCCTCCTTTTTCTTCTTATTCTTTTTATATGGATATTAAATTATGCTGCCACCATTTGGTAAAAAGACGATCTTTTCCACAATTGAATTGTACTGGCACTTTGATTGAAAAGCAATTGACCATGGAGGGGTAAATTTCTTGACTCTGATATTGTTTCATTGACCTAACCCCTTCCTTTACGTATATCATAATGTCTTGATTACAACTTTATAGTAAGTTTTAAAATTAGGCAATATGAGTCCTACAACTTTGTTCATCTTTTCAAAGACTGTTTAAGGTCCAAGTACTTTCATTTCTGTATAAATTTGTTGGATCAACATTTAAGTTTTACAAAAAAAAAAGCCCACAGGGATTTTGAAAGGGATGCTGTTGAAATCGATAGATAAATTTATGTAGAAATGGTATTTTAACAATATTGTGACTTCCAACCATAAATGAGAATGTGTCTTGATTCATTTAGATTTTAAATTTCTCTCATCATTTTGTGGTTTTCAGTATACAATTGTTACACTTCCTTTGTTAAATTTATTCTTAAATATTTCATTCTCTTTGATACTATTGTGAATGGATTTTTATTTATTTTTATCCATTCGTTTTGTATTCTGTGATCTTTCAAACTTGTTTATTAGCTCTAGTAGGCTTTTTGGTGCTTTCGTTTACTTTTTAATATATATTATGAGAAATTTATACTGTATTTATCACCTCTAATATCCAGATTTCTAATATCCAGATTTACTAATATCCAGATTTCCCTACACATTTATTTTAAACTGTTTAAGGTTGGCTTCCTATAACACTGGTCCTGGCTATAAAGAATACTTGAACATCCTGAGTTTGTTTCATTTAACTTCAGCAAGAAACAAGAGAGCACCATGAACAAACAACTCTTTTTATGCTTAGAAAAGCAAGATAAAGTCAGCTTTGAATAAAGAATAGTAATATATTTTAAATACCTTTTGTGTATGTATTGTTTTATAGTTTTTAGTTTGCTTTCACACATATTATCTGATTTGGTTCCTACATAAAACTTACAGCAGAAGGCAAGGCATGCTTACTTATTCTCCAACCCAAAGAATGAAAGGAAAAGACTCAGTAGATGATGCTCGTGAGAGCTTGGTGAAACCAGGGTGGAAATCTGCACTCTTTCACCTCTGTCCAGAGTTCACTGCCGGAATCACAGAGTCCTCACTGGGGTGCAGCACACGAAAGTACATTCTATCCTAGAATGTGGAAAACTGTCTCTCTGGTTGATACTTTCCTTCCTGATGAGAGTTGCAACCCACACATCATCATCTGGAGTAATTATTCACAAATCAAAATTGAAATCAATGGCTGAGTCACGCATCCACTGCTGCCATTCTGCAGTGAAAAATGTTAACAGTTCTATTATTGACCATAAAAAAGTATCAACTTTTGGAAAGTACTATTGAATCTCCATAAAATTCTCCTTGACTTTATAAAGGTTTATGCATTTATTTTTATAAGAGTCAACTTTAGAAAACAGGCAATGCTTCTAATTTATATTCAATGTAATCATCTGTTATCTATTTAAGCCAGATAAAGAAAATGAGATAAAGGAAATAGGCACCGATTTACACTAGCTATTAACTTTCCCAGGGGTATGCTATTAGAACTGAAAAAAGGTTTGTTGAGATTGTCCTTCAGTTTAATTTCTTTCTGTAATATCACTAATGACCCCATTAAGGACATTAAAAGTTTCCTTTTCTGATCAATCTTCAGAATATTGAACTCCATAAAGTATCTACTGACTAACTAGCTAAATAAATCAAGGTCACCTTTAAGATGGCATCCTAAAGCTAATTGTGGGTATAAGACTTGTTAGACAAATATCATCCAGAGGGAGTTATTCCTTCAGCACCAACATTACACCAGGCAAATTACTTCACGTGTTCAACAATCGACTCAGAGGGCAAGTTTAGCCTACAAAACTTGTATTAAATAGGAAAAAAGAGTTGAAGTTATAACGTCTTTCAAAATACAGCACCTTTATATAATTCGCAATCAGTATTTGTTTGGGGTCTTCTAGTTACAGTGTCAAAGTGAGTGTGCAAGAAATAAGATGTCTCCTATGTTGCTTTTCTTGTCCATTTTTTTTCCATAATGTTTAGATTGGAGTGGGAAGACTAGGGGAGAAAAGGTAAGCTTTGTTTCAGGTGAGTTATACCTATCATGTGCTAACACTGCTAAAGTTAGATCATAGCATTATTATTCCAATTTAATAATAATTAGCTTTTTCTCTCAAAACATAGTCTCTCTCACTTTCTGTTTCCCTCTTTCTCTCTTTTTCATGTCACTTATGTTTCTTATCTCTTATTATTTTGCAAAAACTTAAATATTGCACAGACTGTGGGACAGAAAATATGTATTGCCATGCTGTTATTCACATCTGCAGCTCAACCTCTTCCATATTTCATAATGAATATATGCCATTATATTTGGCTTGTAATTATTTGGGAACAAATATATGGAATAGCTATAGAATTGCTCAGTAGTATAGACCTATAAGAGAACCAAATCAAATGACCAATGAGTGCAGACTTCTTTTTGTTGGGGAGAAAACTGTGGTAGAAAATTCTATCAACTTCTTCTAAATGTGATGGAACTGGTGGCTTAGATTGGACTTGAAGATATTTCTCCTATGGCTCAAAGTTTCTGGGAAAGCAAATGTGAGACTAATGTTTGCATGCAAGACATGTACTGGGGGTGCCTTTGGGATGAGCACATCTTGGATAGTGAAGGAAGAAAAGAACTGGGCAGAGGAGAATTGGAAAGTTTTCACACTCTCACTAGACCTCCTACGCCAGCAAGCTCTTTCTCAGTGGAAAGGCATTGCCTAATGAAAGCCTTTATCCCCAATGTTGTTTAGTCATCCTATGTGTACTGCCCCAAAAAGGAGGCATGGCCTTGGGGCAAAGTCGCTGTCCTTAGCAAAGGGAAGTCGTAGAGAGGATCTCAGCTGAGAGCTGCCTGTGATCAACCTTCTAGGCAATTGGGCAATGAGTGCTTTGCCCTCCAGGGGGCGGTGGGGGGCGCACCACCACATGCACTGCATTGAAACTGCATTAGAAAGTCAGGTCTCCTTTTTTTTTTTTTTTTAAGAAAAAGAGAAAAGGAGAAAGAAAGAAAGAAACAGCAAAAGAAAGAAAGAAAAAAGAATGAAAGAGAGAAAGAAAGAGGAAGAGAAAGAGGGAGAGAGAATGGGATTCTTGTTTTATTGCCCAGGCTAGAATACAGTCTA
>CAUYQU010011813.1:0-10280 GCA_963574635.1 Cheracebus regulus
GTGGTGCTTTTCTGCCCGGGGGTCTCCGGTCTGGCTTCTCAGTCCCTTTTTCAGTCAGCTGGATGGACTGCTCTGACTTCCCAGAGCTCCAGACATCATCCAAAAGGAGACTCAGTCCCGTTTACTCCACACCAAGAGCTGCCGAGCCGAGGCGCCGGCAAAAAAGCCACGCCAGCCAAAAGGGTCGCGCTGGCGACCCGTGGGGCTCCTCCACTGGGAATGTCCTGGTCCGTGGGCAGTGAAAATTTATCGGTAAGTGTGGCGTCCACTGGCTCTTTGCACTTTTACTGGGAGCTGCAATCCTGAGCTGCTAGTGGTCGGCCATCTTGGATCTCTCCAAGAGAGAGCCAAACATTTTTATTCATAAAATTGTCTCCATTTACCCTGCTCTGGGCAGCTTTGTTTTGTCTTAATTTGCCCTTATGATTTTTAAGGTTGGACATCTTCCCATATTTTTGTTTTATACTAGTTATACATGCCATGGAACTCCTTTGAAGAAAAGGAGTACTTAATCTGGAGATGTTCTTTTGCCATTACTTCACAGATAAGCTGGGTAAAGATGATTTTAAATCCTGGAGGACGCTAGAGACATGGAAAAGGTGGGAGAGGAAGACAGAAAGTAATGGGAGATAAAAGGGGAAAATGGACTATCGGAAGAGCCAGAGGGAGGGATGGAACGGAAGGTGGCATTGCTACTGAAACTATCTAAGACTCTGTACCTGTTTCTCAACAATGGATCCAAGTGAGATTTCAGCTTCCAAATACAGAGTATTCTCAAATAAGTCAAAATATTATTAAAACAGGGAATTCTGATCATTGCACAGTGGGCACAGCTAGAGGCAGGGACTTTGGGTCAATTACTGGGAGAATGGAAAAGTTATATATATGTAGTAGGGAACAGGGGTTATACTAGGTCAGGGAGAGAAGCCTTGGAGTTTTCTTAAGATCTGTACTGAGGGTTAAGGGAGGTAACTATGAAAGGGTGTGCAACTTCTCCAAACCCCAGCAACTCCAGCCAGTTTCCCTGTACTGCCTTGCTCTGGCTTTATGGGTCTGGCTGGACCACGTTTAAATATCTGGGCACAAGCTCAACCAGACTGGTTCCCTCTGCTTTTCACTCCCACTGGGCTTCTGATCCCAGCCCAATCTCAGTCACTGTGGCTGGTCAGAAGACAGTAAATCCCAAACTGGTTAGTTGCAAAGTCCATCTTGCTTGGTTTTCTGTTGCTGACAGAGAGACCGGGGGAGTTTCTGTGTGAGAGAACAGCGGACTATTCTCACTTCTTCCACCACACAAGCTGCCCAAGGTGGACTGGATGGCTGGTCTGGTTGGAAGTACAGAAACAGGTCTCCTTCAGCTACCCCTAGAGTGGGCAGGATGTGACCCCAGGAATGAGAACACACCAACAACACCAGAACAGATGCAGACTGAGAAAGGTTTTGCCTGATGGCATTAGATTTATTTTGTGGGAAAGCAGAATTGGGGCTCTCTGAAAGGCACTTGTGAGTCATAGAAGTACAGGTTGCCACATGGCTAATGGTGGACCCCTTCCTGGCATCCTTGGGGGTAGGGGGAAGAGGGACAGCCCCCAGGGCCACAGAAAATACCTCTATCAGATAGAGAAATGCAAGTCCCAGTGCCTTATGGTGGAGCCGGGGGTTAAGCAGATGGTCCGCTGTTTTATACCAAGAGTTTGCTTCCTCCGGGCAATCTTAAAGTCTGGCATTCACAGCTGGAGGCACAGGGCCCATCCACTTCTCTCCTGGATGAAGAAAATCACAGACTCTGCACACTGTTCTCAGGTGTGTTGGTAGCAAGAGTTGGCCCTACAAGGTCCCAGGGGTTTTCTAGAAAGAGCCTTGCATGGCTTCAAGGTATAGAAGGCTTCCTTCTCTCCTATGGGAGTGAAGACAGCCCTTCCCCATTCAACCTAGAATAGCACTGACTGCATAAGGCTTTGTTACTGGAAGTGCCAAGAATATGTTTTGCTCTGAGCTCTTCCTTCTGGTCAACTGATATAGTAGGGGTGGAGCTGGGGTCAAAGGTAGCTCAGTGTTGAATCTTTAACTTACCCAGCAGGTACGCCAGCAGCTCCATCCGGTCAGAGCCAAATACCATGTGAGTTTGGCCATCCACATGGGCCACAGTGATGGGCAGCCCAAAGGCCTGGAGAAAGCAGTTATTACAGTGCAGGGAGGAAGGCAAAGGAGCCAGTATTAGGCTGAGGTTGAAGGCTTCGAGTGAGTATTTTTCTGAGTTCACAGAAGCCAAGAGGTATAAGAGGCTCTGTGGCCCCTTCCTGTTTCTAAGATGCCATCTTTTCTCTCAATATCCATCTTCTTCCCTTCTTTTCTTGGGCTCAGGGAAAGGAAGGGAGAAGATGAGGGTTGTTTAAGAGCACTGAGGAAACACTTGGAAAAGGGGCTTTTGGACAGGAGAATGGGGACTCACACCTAGAGATTCTCAGTCTCCATCTTCAGGATGGGGGCTGGGAACACACATAAAAAGCGGCTCACCCCATATCTGCAGGCTGCCTCAGTGGTCTCCTTGAGCTGGTTCTTCACCTTTGGTGTTGAGCTCTTTTCCAGAAGCCCCTGGGCTTGTTCCGCAGACATACCAGCCTTCTCAGCAGCCTAAGGGAATGTAGTAGGGAATACAGCTGTAGCTGCATGGTATTGGATGGGGATCTCATCTCAGAGGAAAACTCTGTTCTTATTTTCTGCCCCCAAATTTTCCTGGCAATGCCCTTACCCTCACCCCTAAGTGGAGATCTGTCCTTTCCAAGAGGAACTGTTTCCTTTCTCCCAAATCTTGAGATGAGTGGAAAAAGTAGATGGCACAGAGTCAATTACAGAAATTAAACCAGGGGACATCTTAGAGACCAGCTAGATAGACCTCTTTATTTCACAAAGAGTCTAAATCTAGAGGTGATACATTACTTGCTCAGAGTTACAGAGCATGTTGGTGGCAGAGCCAACACTAGAATCCAAGTCTCTAGAATTCAAGTCCAGGGCGCTTTCCTTCCTACTTCCCAGAATTTCTGAATATCTCATGCTTTTTTGAATGAAGAGCTAGGCTCTAATTCCAGTGGAATTTCCTGAGGACTTTGTAACAAGGCACATGGCTGCAGCCATCTACCTGGCTTTAAGATCAAGATACAGGCTTCAGTTTGGGGTTTGTTGGTATAGTCTGGGATTAGTGGTTCTTAACGTTGGCTGCCCATTTGAAACTCTTGGGGAGCTTTAAAAAATCTCCATGTGAGGTTATCCCTGAAAACTAGAGCCAAGCACTGTGGTTCATGTCTGTAATTCCAGCACTTTGGGAGACTGAGGCTGGAGACTGCTTGAGCCCAGGAGTTTGAGACCAGCCTGGGCAACAAAGTGAAACCCCCATCTCTACAAAAAAAATTTTAAAAAATTAGGCATGGTGGCACATGCTTGAAGTCCCAGCAACTTATTAGGCTGAGATGGGAAATAACTGGAGCCCAAGAGGTTGAGTCTGCAGTGAGCCATAATCATGCCACTGCACCCCACCCAGCCTGGGTGACAAAGCAAGATACTGTCTCAAACAAAAACAAAAACAAAAACAAAAAAACACAAAAAAGCAAAAAAGCAAAAACAATGACATCACAATTCCAGGGGAAAGGGTTAGCTTCAAGCTGCCCCAGGTGATTTTAATGCACAGCCAAGATTGAGAACCACTGCAACTTGACCTCCTAGATCTGATGTGGGACCCATGAAGTCATGTAGCCTGTCCTAATGAGACACTATCTTTGACTTGGTTAAATTAGAGAATTTTGTCCCACACAAAATGTTTGACAACAGAAAAATGGTTAAGTAAAACAAAAATAAGTCCACTCAATGGAATCTCTATGGAAACAAATAACGATACTTTCAAAGAGTTAAAAATTACATGGAGACTGCACAGTGACTCATTCCTGTAATCATAGCACTTTGGGAGGTGGCAGCAAGCAGATTTCTTGAGCTCAGGGGTTCGAGACCAGCCTGGGCAACATGGTGAAACCCCTTCTCTACAAAAAATTAGCCGGGCATGGTAGTATTTGCCTGTAGGAGGCAAACACTACCATGGGAAGGAGGAGGCTGAGGTGGGAAGATCACTTGAGCCCAGGAGGTGGAGGTTGCAGTGAGTCACAGTTGCACCGCTGAACTCCAGCCTGAGTTACAGAGCTGGACCCTGTCTCAAAAAAATATATTGCATGGAAAATGATTATTAAATATGAAGTAAAAAAGCAAGCTAAAAATTACTCATTTACTTTGCAGGAATATAGACTGTAGAAGATATATTTGCCATTCTTTGTACATTTAACTTTGTGTGATTTGCCACTTTATATATTAAATTTGAATAGATCTCAACTATTTTTTTGTAAACAGGAGGAAAAATACTGTTTTGAATTTCCTAATTTAATCCTGAAGACAAACTTACTTTTATACCCCATCTGTGGCTCACTGGTCAATGTTTTGAACTATTTCCATTTGTTCTCACTCAAGTTTCTATATAAACCTGGCATTAGTCAGTGATTTCCTCTTGTCTTTTTAAAGCCTCTTTGAAAAAGTCTCCTGCTTTCCACTCTGGTGTGCTGGTAAGGTTTGTGCTGTAGTCTGTGGAGACTTGCGAACACTCCATCCCTCCCCTTCCAGGGGTTCCAACACTGAGCACCTTTCTCTCACTGACATCTTTCAGCAAATAAATTCTATCCACATTCTGTCCCTTTTGCACATCCCCTTTCAACCTTGAGATATCCTTTTGAGAATCCTTAGTTCCAACTTTTTAGTAATTTGTTCCCTGAATGACAGACATCCTTTATTACCCAGTAATTATAATCTTTTCCATGCAATAAGAGACCTGTTGTCTTCTTTACCCCCAAATGCTAGCTGTTCTCAGATTCCCTATGAGTGAGGTTGGGGTGGAGCCGGGACACTCACGGCCAGGATGCTCTGTGGCTGGGTGATGTCTTCATCCTAGGAAGAAGAGAACACTCAGCAGGAAGGTGGTGCTGGGAGAGAGGTGTGACTCGGGGACAGTGGATCCTCCAGGGGAGGGCAGGATCATGACCTTGAAAATGTGCCTGGGGAAGGTCAGAAAGTCATCCAAGGCCCTCCCGGAGGATTTCCAGAGCCCTGCACTCACCCGTGACCAGATGCGCATCCACAGCTCCCGGGATGCGTTCTCCAGCATCTCTGGATGCTCCAGGTTCACAGCGGTGAGGAAACGCATGGCAGACAAACTTCCTGTGGGGCAAAGGCATTCAGAAACAGGGCTCCTCTTGCTGCTTTCCTGGTAGAGAACTAGCTCCTCCTTGCTTCTGACATCCCCCAGAACTCCTCTGCCCTCAGCCTCTCACCCAAGGTTCCCATGACCTATTTGCCTGCTCTTCCTCCCTTTCATGCCTGGCCACCTTCAGCTCCCTCAACACTGATCCTGAGGTTTCCCAAGGCAGGCTTCACTCACTTTAGTCTCCCTCAGCCCCTCCATCCTAGCCCCTCAATCTCTGACTTCTCTGCTCTTCACTGGATCCTCTGTCTGAATCCTACTCTCTTTACCTTTTTCAAGAACCACAGAGAAGAAGTCCTTAGGGAACTGGATGGGAACCTGGAGATGCTGTCTCAGGAGCTTTATGTCATTTGCCATGTATTGTCCTTTGCGGGGAATCAGAGCTGGAGGCTTGTTTCCTGGCAGGGCAAGGTTGGGCACGTGAAGTGAGAGAAGACCTAAGTGTCCCAGGTTTGGGGAGCTCGACCTGGGTTTTGGGCAGAGGGCAGCTTTCCTTCTTTCTTTTCTTTCCCCCTCCCTTCCCCTCTCCTCCCCTCCCCTCTCCTCCCCTCCCCTCTCCTCCCCTCCCCTCTCCTCCCCTTCTCTCCCCTCCCCTCTCCTCCCCTTCCCTCCCCTCTCCACTTTGCCCTGCCCTGCCCTGCCTTCCCTTGCCTTCCCTTGCCTTTCTTTTTTTGACAGAGGCTGGAGTGCAGTGGCGTTATCTCAGCTCACTGCAACCTCTGCTGCCTGGGTTCAAGCAATTCTCCTGCCTCAGCCTCCCTAGTAGCTGGGATTACAGGCGCCTGCCACCGTGGCAGCTAATTCTTGTATTTTTACTAGAGATGGGTTTCACTATCTTGGCCAGGCTGGTCTTGAACTTGTGACCTCAGCCTCCCAAAGTGCTGGGATTACAGGCGTGAGCCACCACTGCAGAGGGCAGCTTTCTAGCTGCCAGTGCCAGTGTAAGGACCCGCTGTGGTCGGCTCTCCTGGGCCACTGAAATCACCCCTGCCCCTACCCTCCCTTCCTACCACTGTCTTTCATTATCCCTCCTATGAAGCTGGGCCGCAACTGCAGGTTGATGTTCCAGATGTTCTGATACCGGCACAGGATCTGCGGGCAGAGGTCAAGAACAAGAGCCAGTGTGCAGATGGAAAAGTGAAAGACCGAGGGAAAGGGAAGGGGGGTGCTAAGTGCAGAGCAGGGGTTATGCGGACACCCTACATTGTTTGGTTTGAAATGGCAAAACTCTCCCCACTGCTAGAAATCTATTCCAGGATTTTTTGCTCCTGTGGCCAGTTTCTCCCAAAACTGCCATCGTTGGGCTAAGAGG
The DNA here is from genome assembly GCA_963574635.1 of Cheracebus regulus. Lineage (NCBI taxonomy): Eukaryota > Metazoa > Chordata > Mammalia > Primates > Pitheciidae > Cheracebus > Cheracebus regulus. The sequence continues at coordinate 6,606 of CAUYQU010011813.1, forward strand.
TGGCCGTGCCCTGGATTTCTCCCTGAATGTTTGGAGCCGCCCCTCTTTCCACCACTGTGGGAAACTGCAGTTGGGATATAAAGGCTCAGCTTGGAGCCACCGACTCGATCCTGTTTCAAAGAACAAACTGACCTTCCGCCCTGGAGCTCTCCCTGCTTGTCCTAACCCCGTGGGCAGCGCCAGGAGTTTCACGAGACCTCTGTCCCTGTGCCCTGCTCTCGCCCTTCCCTCCGCCCTCACGCCCCAGGCTCCCCGGAGGCGGCTCCCCCAGCGTCACCTCGAAGCCCAGCCAGGAGTAGGGGGACAGCACGTCGTAGAAGAGCTCCAGGGTGCGCGGCACGGGCCCCATGTTGTAGGCTCCGGAAGAGCGGCTGCTGCGGGAACTCCTTTCCCCGGAGCTCGGCAGAGACACCCCGGTTCCCGGCCTGCCCCTGACCGCCCACCGCCTTAGTGCGCAGCCTCGGAGCGAGCAACTGCTCTGGCAGAGGTTCCCGGCGCGCGGGGCGGGGCCCGCCTACAGCCCTCGGCCAGGACGGCCCTCAGCCTGGGGGCGAGGTGGCTGGGGAGCCCTTGGGGAGCGCTCAGATGCGGACTAGGGGCGCTGCAACCGCTTTTGCATAAGTTTTAACAGTGAGAAAATTACAAGGGGTAATTTTCTCTAACCAACTCCATCGTGCGTTTAACCTCCAAATTGCCTTGGTCATTCCTGAGCATGGGACGAGCTAATATACAGGTCCCCACCACCCCGCCTGGTTAATTTTTGTTGTGTCTTCAGTAGTTGGCCAGGCTAGTCTCGAACTCCTGACCTTAGGTGATCCGACCACCTTGGCCTTCCAAAGTGCTGGGATTACAGATGTGAGCTACCACGCTCTGTCTCCTTTTTTCTTGTGTGTGTGTGTGTGTGTTTTCTCTCTCTCTTTTTTTTTTCTTTTCCTGTTTGTTTGTTTTGTTTTTTTGTTTTGTTTTGCTTTGTTTTTGAGACAGGTTCTTACTCTGTCGCTGAGACTGAAGTGCAGTGGTGCAATTTTGGTTTACTGCAACCCCTGCTCCCCAAGCTTAAGCAGTTCTCCCACCTCAGCTTCCTGAGTAGCAGGTAGATTTGTGCCACCACACCCAGCTAATTTTTTTATTTTTTGTAGAGGTGGGGTTTCTCCATGCTTCCCAGGCTGGTCTTGCATTCCTGGGCTCAAGTAATCCTCCCACCTTGGCCTCCCAAAGTGCTTAGATTGCAGGCATGAGCCACCACACCCAGCTACATTTTTGTTTGTCTCCCATAATCATAATTAAAAGTGTCCAAGAGCTAATTCAGCATAATAATTAAAGGTATCATTTCAAAGGTAGATTACTTATTTTAAAAAACTTTTTATATTTGGAAATATTTTAGATTTACAAAAGACTTGTAATGATAGTACAAGGTTTCTGAATACCCCTCATCCAGCTTCACCTAATGTGAAAATCTTATATAAGTATGGTATAATGATAAACACCAATACATTAACATTGGTACATTACTATTAACTGAACCACAGATTTTACTCAGATTTCACTAGTTTTTTGATGAATGTTCTTTTTCTGTTCCAGGATCCAGTCCAGCATACCACACAGAATTTTGTTGTCCTGTCTCTTTATTCTTCTCATCTCTATGAAAGATTCTTGGCCTTTTCTAGTGTTTCGTGCCATTTTGTAGCATGTCCCTTCATTTGGGTTTGTCTGATGTTTCCTCAGAGTAAGACTAGGGTTGTGGACTTTTGGGAAGTATGCCACAGAGGTAAGGTGCCCTTCTCCTTGAATCATAGCATGAGATACAAGATATCAGCATGATTTATCACTGGTGACGTTACCTTGATCACCTGATTAAGGTGGAGCAACTGGCAAATTTCTCTACTGTAAAGCCACCATTTTTCCCTATCCAAACCCTAGTTTTTGGAAGGGAGTCACTAAGTGCAGCCCATACTGGGAGTGAGAGTTGAGTAGATTAAGTCTATTCCCTGGAGGAAAGAATATTAAAGAAGGTGTGGATATATGTTAACAGCACCATGGTAACTAATAAATATTTGGGGGAGATACTTTGAGGCTATGCACTTATCCAGTTTGCTCCCTAAACTTTCACCCATCAGTTTTATTATTCATCAGTGGATCTTGCCTGCAGCAGTTGTTACTGTGGTGTTCTATTGGTGATTCTCTATTTCCTTAATTTTTTACATTTATTAATTGGAATTTTTCGGATAGAATTGATCTTTCTATTTATTTATTCAGTCAGTTATTTATATGAGTATGAACTCACAAATATTTACTTTAAGAATCACAGAATAGTAAAACATTGATCTGAGTTCTTACGGTCTAGCTCCACACAATTACTGTTGTTGTTGTTGTTACTATTATTATTATTAGGTTGAGCCCTGTTGTAGATAATATGGAGTGAAGACAACAAAAAGAAAAATATATTCACTTCTATGGACTGTCATCTTCCTATTGCTGAGAGGAGTATCTAGTGTTCATAAATAAATAAATAAACCTTAGACAATTTAAATTTGACAGAGTTTATTTGAGTAAAGAATGATTCATGAATCAAGCAGTGCTCAGAACCAGAAGAGGTTCTGAGAGCTCTGCAACTGTGGGCAATGAGTATTTATAAACACAACAGGAAAGTAAAATACAGAAATAGTTTGATTTGTTGCAGCTAAGTGTTTTGCTTGATTTAGACGTGAGTCAGTCAGTTGGCTGCTTGTGCTTGCTGAACCTTGGCTGCTTGTCATTGGCTAAGACCTGGCTATCTCTTATAAAAATGAAACTCCTAAGTTTCAGTTTGTTTACATACTAAGTTAGGTTGCACTTTATTTCATAGGAATTCAAAGCATGAAGACAGTCTCAGGTCAATGACTTCCTGCTTACTTAATTTTACCCTAGATACTGATTAGAGCTGTTGAAACAAGAAATAGTGATATAAGTACATTATTTGAAGTGGGAAAAGCGCTAAGTAGAGGAATAAAACATGATATAATTATCAAACATTGGAGAAGGCAGAGAAGGGGTAGTTTATGCGATCCAAATTTTCATCTTTCTTGGATGAGCCAATGGTATTGTCTGCATTCGAAAACTCAGTAACTAGAGCTTTAATCATGTTATTTGGAATTAAATAATTGATACTGGAAATGCTTTAAATAAATTGCCTTTTCAAATAAGTAAAAAATAGATTGTTCAATAAATGATACTGGGACAACTAGGAGGTTTAAATAAAATGTATTTGGATCCATACCTCACACCTTACACATGGAACACCTCTAAATGCATCAAATATCTGAATAAAATGCCTCAGGAACTTATGGAAAAGCTTTTAAAATATCTGAGAGTAGAGATAGCCTTGCTAACTGTAATACCAAAACCGTAAAAGATTGATACATTAAATTACATAAAATTTTTAAAAATCTGCTTGGCAAGATCCAGTGAGTCAAAAACATAACTGGGAAAAATATCTGTGCTTATTTCATAGTCAAAAAGCTGATTTTAATTATTCTACTGTAGAAAGAGCTAAAAATTGGGAGAGAGATCCAAGATGGCCACGTAGCAGCAGCTCAGGATTGTAGCTCCCAGTGAAAGCGCAGAGAGTGAGTGGATGCCGCAATTGCAGACGAATTTTTGATGCCCACAGACTGGGAGATTCCCGGAGAAGGAGCA